>UFQX01000139.1:245549-281104 GCA_900497675.1 Arapaima gigas
AGGGGGGGGGGGGGGGGGGGGGGGCTCTCACTCTCTATTTTCTACCAAGGAGACCCCACTAGTGTTTATGGGTTCCCTCCTACTAGTGTACAGGTCTGAAAAAGAGCAGAACACTCTCCTCACTGTCAGCAGCCTCTGGAGTGGTGGACTTTTCACTCTGTCTGTCTGTTCTTACAAGAAACAGATAAACAGCTCGTGTTGATCTTTGACCTCATGTTTCAAGGCATCTGATAGGCGGCTGAGACGTGTTGACCCAGCTCACCCAAAGGGCTGTTAATACTAAAACGGTTAATGCAATGGTTTGTTTTTAGTCTGCACACCATGAAATATCACGACTGCACTTTATGCTCTGAGTATGAAGGTCACTGTTTATGAGCTGTGTCATTTAGATACATATGAATTAATATTTGAAATGTTATTTTATGTTAGGACTTAGTGTAGTGTACTGCTGCTTAAATAAATTGACTCCTGTTTTTTCTAAAAATTTTTCTTTAACACCATTACAAAGTGTGTACTGTTTTAAACTGTGAGTCCTCTCATGTGTAATGTTTTACTAATTGGAGTCCTTTACCAGAGTGAATCAGTTTTTTGTGCGGAGCTGAAGGTGAGCGGATGACGTGGTTTACAGTGTAATTTTACTGTCCACGCAACTCAATAGCTTTTGGGAAACTGCCACATAAAATAGGGCTTCACAAAGACCCACAGCCCTCCCAGACCGCATCTCTCTCGAGGCAGCTAAACCAGGGCCCTGCATAAATAAAAGTAGATGTTTTTTACGTTTCTGTTCTCCTTTGTCTAACTGTAGCTGATTTATGAAGATATGAAGTGCTCACTTCTGATAGAGTCTGGTGACAGTGCTAACTGGAAGTCTGGTATGACAGGTGCCTTGTTTTACAAAATGGAGGAGAGCATGGTACCCCCTGGTTGGCATGGCAAAACCCTCCATGCTGGTGCTGTTCAGTCCCATCCTGGTTTGCTCTTCCCTCATCCCATTCTACACACTCAGGTTAAACACACATTCAAGAACCCATGGACCCCAGCTCTCTAGCTATCCGAACATGCTAGGAGAAAAAAACAACGAGGAATTACAAAGAGGCACAAGAGTATAACACACGATCCTGAACAATAAGTGACACTGAAAGAAAAGCAAGGACTGTTGTTTGGAAGTGGGGTGAAATGTACTGCCGTTGAGCCGTTAAATGCTGCACACTTTCTCCTGTTTTCCTGTACTGTAACTGCTATGTAGAACCAGGCTCTGAACTGCACTGCTGTCTCCTGCTATTCTCATCCAGCTGCAACAAGGTCTCTGTGGCACATTCCAGCAGCCAAAAGTACCTGTACTGAGAAAGTGGAGAGTGCTCACACACACACACACACACACACACACACACACACACACTCACATCATGAGCTTGCATGTGCATTAACATATATTCTTAGACCCACATAAACATGTGGAAGCACAGGTATACAGTTTCACACAAATACATCTGTGTGTGTGCATATTCTCCTTCATATACCCAATCAATACACAAAAACACATCTTTCCAAACAGACACTAATACAAGTATGCACGTACTTATATACACTCTTACACGAACATGTAAAAGAGGCACAGACGCACACACAAACACAATGCAGGTACAAATCCATATGTGCACTGAGACTTACCCAGACACGTGCACAAACACGTACATGCCCTGGCTGGCTTTGAGATGAGCTCTAATGTGGAGCAGGCAGTGGTCAGCCCAGCAGGACCTGTCCTGTGATGGTGAAGCAGCAGGGGCCAGGGGTGGGGGGTGGAGTACTTCAAAGCAACCCGGCAACGCAGTGAGCACTGCACCCTGCCAAATTCTGGCTACATGGCCAGAGCGGAAATTCAGACCCTCTAATAATGCCTCCCCTTCACCCCCATCCACCCCATGTCTCAACCAGGGGCCCTGAGACAATACATTCCCAGTTCATTGTGAAAGAATTCTGTCACTTTGAGTTTGCCTTGGATGGGTCCTGTGCTGAGCAAGCATGAGGGAAATGTGTGTGTGTGTGTGTGTGTGTGTGTGTGTGTGTGTGTGTGTGTGTGTGGGAGGGGAGGCTTTGGAGGGGGCACAAAATGGATCCACGTGGCTTTGCTGATGTTCCACTTTCAAGGAGATCACGAGAGAGTGCTATAGTGGAATGAAAGAAAAATAAATTAAAAAAGACTCCTCTCTGAGACCAGATCCGCAAGCTGAAGATGGTGCTGCATGTGGGCACTTGTTTTTCTGGTAAAGAACTAAAAGGGGATAGGAGGGCGAAGAAGGGAAAAAGGTCCAGCTCTGCCAAAAGTCCTTGGAAGCTAATCCACCTACGAATTCTAAGTTATATTCTTTGTCAACACTCCAAAATTCCACAAGTGGTCAGACAAGACTGAACAGAGATGGTAGAGATGAGGGCCTATTGAGTTTGAGGCTAAGAGGGCTGAACGCTCAGGTGGGATCGGGGTCGATAAGATGGTGTCCTCAGCTGTGATTGATTACAGTCTGTCTCCAGGAGAAGCCTCAAGTAATAGCCTGTTGAGGTCAGAACAATGGAAGCTGATTTTATTAAACCTGCAGATGATTTCATTTAAAAAAATTTATTTATTAGACAAACGCTGCTTTAGTCCTAGACCAATAGTTTGATTGTGTAATAAGTTCAACACATTGTGGAGCAGAAGACTTCTTTTGAACTCCCCATTGGTATGAGATTGTAATAATACAATACTTTTATCGCAATAAAAGGTCACATTACTTGAAGGTCAGTGTCATGTTCATGTTTCTGCAGTGTTTCAAAAAGTAGAATGCTGGGACATGGCCAGCTTGCTGGGCCTAACAGGTGTGTGATGGTGGCCACTATGAACTGTACTTTAGCCCTGTGGGGGGTAAATGAGCAACCCCATGGCTCTGGGCATGCTCTCCACATGACACCTAACCCCTGACCTCTTACCTTTGATCCCCATTATAACTCCTCAGTGGTGCTAGTATCTCCTCGCCTCCAGTCTCCATGCTTTCGTATAAATGAGGCCCGACCACTCCAACTGGCTGCACCAGCAATAATTACTGAACCTGACTGATGCTGAAGCCGAGAAAATGAATGTTTAATGTGTGATTCATTTCATCAGATCCAGATGTGTGAACTATGTCAGTATGTATGTGAGCTCGCTCTCCCCCTCTGCCAGTGCAAGGCAGTCTCATGAATGCGAGGCCTGTGGTGTCTCCCGTGCTCCTATATAGGGGGGGTTTGTGAGACTCCTGATGAACCCCACTGCCACCTCTACTCCTGCACTCGGTGCTCTGCTGAAAGACGGCTCCGCACCCAACTCAATGCCCCTCTGTCTGTGTTGTCGAGGGGAGAGTGAAAGGAAGCTCAGAGTGTGTCCTGGCGGGAGACACTCCACTCTACATCTTCAAATAAATCATTTCCACCAGGCGGCACACCACTGGGCTTTTCCTGGCTGATTTTCACGGCACAGCTTCAGCAGTATGACCTCTCTTGGTTTCCGCGCGCATGCGTGTGTGTGTGTGTGTGTGTGTGTGTGTGTGTGTGTGTGTGTGTGTGTGTGTGTGCGCGTGTGAATGTATATAACAGAGGACTTGGCACAAATGTGCTTGTGAATGGAAAAGGTGGTAACTTGAGAGGGAATATAATACAGTGGAAGAATATGAGAGCAAAGCCCTATTTGTGAATTCCCAGTGTACGTGCACAAGTGAAATGCTATGTATGTGTCTTTGAGAAGAGGTCAGCGTTTTAATAAAAGGAAATTAAGGGCCTCATTGTGATAGTCACAAAGAACATAGTTTGGTGATGTGATGTTGGCTCTGGACTAAGCCTTTCTGTCTATTATGCACTTGTAACAGGGTGGGGTTATCACCTTATGTTACAGCTTTCCTGAAAGAGACGATTTACAGGCACACCCACACACAAATTCACAGTTGTCAAGCATATTCTTAAAACACACGGCAAATATGGCATTCAGCAGCAGTGGATGTGTCAAGCCTTTAAGCTGCAGTTCACTCTTTTGCCTTGCCCGGTCAGTATCATGTGGTCATAATGTCGTGTCCTTACCTGGGTTGCATCATTCTTCGCATCAGTCTCGGAGGAAAGTTTACTTGAGTTACTGAGACCATCCAGAAATGACCACACTGGTACAGGATCTATGCCTCAGTTAGATAGCAACGGATAGTACTGAAGGAGTATTTGCTACGCCACATCACTGTAAATAAGGTGTCTGTACAATGCTAAGGCTAAACAGCAGTCTCTAGTCTTACACAAAAGGTTGTGAAACTTACATTTGGACCACATTATGGACACAGACTGACTGTAGGTGGGAAAATATAGTTCCCTGAGAAAACCTTGGTGTAAAATCCCACTATATCTATACCGGGTATATGCACACTCCTAATACAATCCTTCACTTATTTAAAATTATTTAAATGAGGGATTTAAGCCCTCATTCCAGTTTAAGGAATTCATCCCTGGTTCCATATTTGCGCAAAGTTTAGGGTGAAACGACTGTAGAAAACGAAAGGCCCACCTGGTAATTAGTCCCAGTGGAAAGACACGCTCACCTCGTGTTACAGACATCAGAGTTACAAATTTTCAAAGGCATTTGTCAATTTATTCTTTTAAACAGCATTTTCTTCACCATTCTATATTTTAAAACTTCTCTGTTCCACAGTGATAAATGGCCTGTCATTTGCACTGGCAGTCATTTGTGGGCAGCAAAAAGCACTCAGGTACAATATAAACTCAAATGGCACTGTGGGGGTGGAGTGGCCAGTTTCACAGATCAGTTTCACTCAGCACATTTTTTATTTATCACTGGTATATTTTTTTACAGACTTTTCCTAGAAAAACCTATCTACTGAATGGGTATGTAGAAACATGGTATGTTTCTACTGTTGCATCTTTTTGGCTCAGAGTTTAAAATAACAAGATGCTGGTAAATATGTGTATCCTTGTGGTCAGTTTTATGCAAGCTTACCATGGTACATGCACTCAGTACTTTAAGTGAAACTGTGCCACCGGACAGTACAGCACTGTCTCACAGAATATGACACACTGGACAGAATGTTATGGAACTGAGTTGTATTTTTATTTTCTGTTATTGTAATGCTGAGAATGTTGCAGAATGTTACTGAAAAATCAATAAAAACCTGTCATCCTATCCATGTTGTACCCTGTCCAGACAAACCTGCGTGAACTGTTAACGAAAATGAAATAAAGTTTTACACCAAAATTTCCGATTGATTTTACTTTGATGTCTTCAGCAGAACCACCCCTATGAATAAATACACGGATTAAGCTGTGCTATTAAGTTTTATTGATTGTAACGTAGTGGGTGGGCTTATGAGCAATTCTAAGTTATGAACCAACTTCCGGTACCACTTTTTGTGCTCATAAAACGAGGTACATGTGCAGAGTTGAACTATTATTTCTTTGTAACTGAAAATTGTCTTGAAACTTGTACTACACAAGTACATTATCCATAACATGCCATTTTAGTCACATCACACCACACAGACGGAGGGCCTCAAAGGTGATAATAAGGACAAATTATTGTAAAAAACCACAAAAGAATAAACTTGTTCAGGGCAATGCCTGTTTTGCATCATTTTTGACTACGGTTGTATCAGATTAAAATTTTCTCTTAAGAAATTGTGAGAATGGCTTCTTCAGGGTCTGGACCCCCACTTTATATACTCATTGTTTGGATACCAAGTTAAGTTTGGATACCAGGGAAAGGGCATAGAAACTAATGTTACAACAAATAAATAAAATTTAATAATAAATTTATTAGCAAACAAAACAAAATTAACCAGCAACCTGCCAACAAATCGTTTATGTGTACCTGTCTAAGTCAAAGAGAACAGTCTCATACATAGATTCTTCAATTTTCAGGCCTTGAATATTCAGCCCTCAGTAAAATTATTCCAGTGAGGATTCTCCTTGGACTAGAGACCCACCTCTGTTAGGAGGAAAGGCATTAAGCTGTCCAGGGAAGATGAGCAGGTGTCTGAACACTGCTGGGCCATTATTATAAGGGGGTCAGAAACACCTCCGAAGTAGCTGAAAGGTATCTACACGTCTAATGTCACCACAGAAACTGACAGGCAGAGGGGGAAGGCTTCCCACAACCACAGTGAGACAGCTGCTGTAAGAAGAGCGTGTTTTTGGCTTTGAGATAAAAATCACAGTTTCTGAGACATAGAAACACAATCAAACTTTCTGCTTGAAAGGACAAAAAATGGGCTCCATATGTAATTCATCTCTTAGTTGCATGAGATAAAAAAGAAAGCTTCTCATATGTACAGACTCTGTGATCACAGCCTAGTCAAATGTGAAGAGTCAGGGTGGCCAAGAACAAGCTATCTTTGTATATGATCACTGTGAAAAACACAGGAAGTGGACATTATTCCTGATGTATTCCAATAATGGAGAAATGCATTTAATTGAATTATGGGTGCCATACCCATAGGATCTGTGTTGTGAAATTTCCCAGAGTTTGAAGAAGCAAAAAAATTACATTTCTTTCTTGAAAACTGTTCCACAGGCACCCCGTAACACTTAATGGCCTTCTGCAGCCTTGAGGACTGCAGAAGTAACTCAGCACAGACCCGAATAACTATTAGCAAATGTAGTGACTGCAATCCTCAAACATTTCTCAATTAACTACCTAGTTTATTCATATAATTGCCTTTTTTATCAGAACAGTTGTCATCCCATTGTCCTCTATGCAGCTGTGAATGTGTATGTGTGTGTGTGAATGTGTATGTGTGTGTGTGAATGTGTATGTGTGTGTGTGTGTGTGTGTGTGTGTATGTGCCTGAGAGAGAGGGAGAGAGAAAGAGAAAATAGAGCTCAAATAGCAGAAATGTTTATGGAAGAAAGAACAAACGGATTTTGGGCCTCACTGCCCCAGGTTGACCCAAATTCCTACCGGTATGAAGCGTTCTTGAGCAATCACTTCTGCTCAGAAACCTCCTGGGAAACAGGTACTAAAACACCTTGGCACCAGGCATTATTGACATAATATGGCATTACTGGGACATAATTATGTAAGAGCAAAACATACTAATGGTGGAAACTAAGCTGTATATGTCAAACACTAGGAAATGATTTAAAGCTGAACAACAAAGTGCAACATCATCAAACTCTTTTGCAGGAAGTTGGTGCAGTTGGACTGTATTGTCCTTGTGAAATGCAACAAACAAAACTAATTACATCTTAAGAACTTGGTCACTACAAACAAACATTTGCCAGAAAGGTGATGACACTGTAAGAGGTTCTACTTTAAATATACTTTGAATCTGGTCTCTCATACTTGAGATGTTCAAAGCGCATCTCCAAGTACTTTCTTAGGACCTTTGCTGTTTTTCTCAGAAATACAACATACACTTATGTCAGTTGTTTATCTAAGAGTATTTTTTCCTACTGAAAGACTGAATTAAGTGCTTTTACAACACCTGAGAACTAAATGTGATGGCGATGACTGATCTTTGGAACACTTTGAAAGTCTATGTGTAGGTCTGATGTGTCATACAACAGATCTAGATGCACATTGCATATAGACTGAGGCCAAAGAGGGATACAATAAATCTGTGAACTGGAATTTAACTACTGTAGCTGTAGGAGGGCTGCCTTGTTTAGATAAATCTGTGGGAAAGCAGAAGAATAAGGATGTGAGAAGTGGGTGAAAGTGAGCAGAAGATAGGAATTGGGCGTGCCCCTACCCCAACCCTCTCCCTGTTCTTTGACTATTTCCCCTGCCCCTGTCTGTATTTAATAAGGAATAATGCCCGTGCTGAGCACTGTTTCCTACAGGCAGGCTTAAAAGCGATTTTCTCCTTATTACATGCATGATTCTAACTGATCCCAGAAAAGCAAACACTCCGATTCCCTTTGGGACTGCTCGGATTTTTGCTCAACTGCTGAACTGACAGAAAGTGGAAGAATAAAGAAGAGCAGGGTGACAGGAGTGATGGGGGTTGGGGTTGGGGTGGGGTGGGAAGGGGCATCATTAACACCCCTTCCCCCTCACAATGCTGTTCTTTGTAGCTGACGGTGAGTTGTGGAGTGACCTGAAGGTCCCTGGAGACCAGACCTGAGCGATCACTTGGAGAATCATAGGGAACACAAAAAAGGAAAAATCACAGAGCCGTGCCATGGCTAATACATCACACCTGGACACACATTAACACACAAGTGGAAACACAGAGCTTACATATCATTGTGGGAGCTTCACATGGAGTCTCACTTAAGTGCAGTGAATGATCCCTAACATCATCCCAATGAAACTTAAAATCATGTGGAAGTTGATAACAAACAAAGTCTTGGCACATTTCATTGCTTCAAAATAGCCCTGTAAGATTTCATAAAATACAGCTTAGACCATAGTGTGACTCCTGTCATCAGTAGGTAACAAAATCGCTGCCTGTGGTTTTCCAGCAGATAATCAGCATTCTGTCACGCGCCGGTTACAAGTACAAATGGCTGCTGGTTTTGGATGAAAAGAAGCTGACTCAAAAATAACAGCGATGAATAGAAAGTTGGGGTAGGCAGGCTGCCTAATTCCATTTTGAAATAAATGAATGAAAAAAGAGAATTTCCTCCACCTTGTGTGAGTTGGTCACTGGAGGGGACTGGATCATCAGTTGATGTCAAAGCTCTTGATGGTTTCACTGCCAAAGAATACAAGAGCCCTTGAATAAATATCAGAGGGGACACTTGGAGAGAGGTGAGTTACAACTGGGGTGAGAGGGGAGTGAAAGAATGGAAGCAAGATTATGGGCCAAGTTACACACAACAGGGCAGTTGAATATGGTTATAGGTATCAAGCACTGCTGAGCATGAAGTTTGAGGTACTGAACCTAGTGAGTGGAGATTCACAGGTATTAATCCTGAGTGGAGTACAGTGGCTATTTAAACAGTTGAGGAGGGGACCCTGGATGAATGCAGATGGAGGATTGCAGGTACTAAATGAGACAGAGGTGAGATAGAGTCTCATGAATATGCAAGAATGAACAAATATTGGTGCCAGGGTACCAAGCAAAAAGAGAATGCAAGAAGAACGTGAACCTGAATGAAGTGAAAAACAGCTTAACACAACTATCTGACATGAGCCAAGCAGCTGATGCCTTGATGGGTATGAGGCATGATTCAGCAGAACATTTTCCAGAGTTCATTGTCACCTCTTGAGTTAGAATGTAAACTCTAAAGTCCTCACATTGTTGACATAAACAAAGCTATGAAAAGCATTTAGAATAAATCACATCATATATCTGAAATCTTTTATAACTTATTATGACATTTATTTGTTCCAGTGTTGTCTGTCACTGCGTTGTTGCATGTATTTTGTTTAGATAACTTCCCTTGAGATTAATAAAGTTTTTGATCAATGAAGCTTCTAGGTTGATCTTCTATCTAATGTATATATCCATCTGTTTTCATTTACTACTTCATCTTGGTCATGTTTGCAGAGATCCAGAGCTTACCCCCAGATCACTGGGCACTTAGCTATGAAACCATAAACACAACAGGTAACTTACAGTGACCAGTTATCCTGTAATACAAGTCTTTGGACTGCTGAAGGAAACTCGAGCAGCTGAACAAAATCCACACAGACTGAGCTGAATTCAAACCTGCTCCTAAACTATCCAGCTACTGTGGAGTGTCAGTGCTAGTTGCTGTGCCACTGTACTGCCTGCCTTCTTCAAAGCAAATAAATATCCCTAGAATGGAACTAAAACCATTGAAGTAAAACTGTGGTACAATATCAAATTATAACATTAGGTTCTTTTTACCAACAGTAAAAAATCTAAATATAAGAGTGTGAGAACACTTGCTAAGTTCGGCAGTGATATTATTTTTCCACTTGGCTTGCATGTGTTCCAAGCCTACGGCAGCCGCAACCAGGGCAGATCCAGAAAAGTGGATGTGTTTGTGGACAGATGTGGGATTCAGACCAAGTGCTGATTCCTTGGGAGAATCTTAATTCTTCCCAAAAAAGACAAATGGGACACGTATCCTTACCATGGTCTCATTGCCCAGGACAGAAAACAGTTTGTGCTTTCATGTGGCACGGTCACATTTGGGTAGGACATACAGAGGTCCCTGCTTTCATGTGGTTCAGCTGCAGGGCGAGTCGCTCTTTCGTCCTTCTGCGAATGCACTTAGAGCAGAGTTTGCATAACAAAAAGAAAAGTATGCAAAAGTGTGGGATAATACCAGGGAAAAGGATAGGGTACTAACTTTGGGAGCTAATACTGACAAGCCAACTAGAAAGATTTGGGAACTTAAACAGTGAAAGATGCCTACTTTGCATCTTTTTGGATTTAATGTGCTTACCTGTGGAAAAAAATAATTGTTACTCAGAAGTCCCTGCTGCTGCCCAGACACCTCCTAGACAGCTAGTGGGGGCTTGTTTGTGTTGGCTAATGTCAATAGCTCTGGTGTCTCTGGGCTGGACTCGTCCCACTGTTCCCTTCATTATTCCTAGTTTACTTAATCTGTCTGCTTTGGCCTGACTGGGATATATGGAACACACTGTTCCACAAAATGGATCAGACCCTTTTCGGGCCACGTGCTGAAATACCTCATGATCTCACTGCTGAGGCTCAGAAGAACCAAACCAAAACATATGGAGGCAAAGAAACACAAAATGGACCAAACAAAATATACACTGAGGGCTGACCAGACTCATCTGAAACAAAACACTGAGGAGTGGATATATCCAATCAGAAGCATGATATAAATAGAGAGTAAAAATTGAACAGAGGCCCAAACAGAAGTAGGCACATCACACACAAGCCAGGCCAGTGTAAGAAATAGCCCTGATCTGATGGTCTCCAGGTGCAATGTCCTATCTGTCCCTCACGGAGAACCTCTGTGATTTGTAAAACCATAGCAAGGAGGGTATAACTGGCCTTTTAGCTGCAGCATCACACATTTCATTCAATGGAAAAAAAACTTTTGTTCTTCAGAACAAAACTTTTAGTCGTAGTTTGGAAAAAAAACTGCATGTAAATACTGAAAATAAACAAAAAAATAGTGTAGAGTGAAAGTGACTGCTTGTTAAATAATTGTTACTGGGTTTGTTTTGTGCTGATGATGTATCTGTAATTGTGCTTGGAATTTGGTGCTGAACTTTCAGCAGTCCGCGCTGCCTTCATTCACCACGCAGCTGTGTCAGCTGGCCTGTCTGACTCCATGCCCGGTCCATCCATTGCTTGTTAAAATTATATACGGGAAATGTGAAAGATCAAGGACTGAAGCCCTGCGGTTGTCTTGATGAAATACACTGAGGAGTACGTGTGGACAGGGCTGCTTTGTAACACGAGTCTCCAGAAGAGGGTTTGAAGCAGGCCACTGTTGTGTGAAACAGAAAAAAATATATATTTCATTCTGAGTGACTTTCTGAACCGATGGCAAGATTTACAACCTCTGTAATATAATTTAGCCTATTTATGCGGGGACAACGATTCAATTCAAAAGTGCACCATAAGATCCCACATGAGGGCTGTCATCATAAATAGAGAAATATATGGCAAAGTGACTATTTGCTGGCCCCGCTTCTCCTACGCATGGCGTCACAAGCTGCATAGGGCTAATGTATAACAGTATATACTGTTATGTAGATGCAGTTCATAACTCAGTTTTGAATGCATGGACCAGAGAGGAATGGCATAGACCTTCTACTAGGAGAGCAGGACAGCAGGGTCATTTGGAATTAAGGCAAGGGGCCCATTTGTCTTGATGCCAGCCATGACCCTTTGGCCATCGTTCATTATAAAGCATATCACAGTGGAGCAAAAGCACATGGAGAGTGTTGGGGGTTTGCATGGGGGTGTGGTGGGGCATAGAGAGGGGCCTTTTTCGGCAGCCAGCCTACAGCCATGAACCTAATTATCCCATAAATTATCCATTTTTTCTTCTTCTCCCCCTTCTTCACTAAACGTTCTGCTCTCTAATAAGATTGTTTTCACAACTCTGTGCCAATAAATCACCCCAGCAAGGGCTATTGGCCGAACTGTGGGAGCAGAGTGGCGAAGTAAAAGGCCACAGGCCGTTCTGTGCACAGGGGGGCTTCTTGTACACTGAAACCCTGTGACACCCTCCAGTATTTCCACAGAAGCTCTTGCTACACAACTTCTATCCTCTGTTTAAACTGAACATGAATGCATTCTCTCTTGTTTGGTCCACCTCCCCATATATATCATTCAGTTATCCAAAAGCCTGCAAGGTCCTCTAGACCAAGTAGCACCAAACGCTCTTAAAACTCCTACTATATCATGGCAATAGATTTCTTGTAACACAACCTTAAGCTTTCACACACTAATGTACTTTATTAGCCATCTTTCTGTTTGCTACTCATAGCACTGGAGTTGGCAAGAAAAAGCCCCACAACTGCCTAGCAGATCTACGCCCGTGTATCAGGGACTGTAGTTAATATCACTGCAGTCATTACTGGCCTTAGTGGACTAGTGTGGAAATGACTCACACACATGGTACTGACCTGGTGAGTGTGTTTACAAGGCAACTGGACTGTACTGCCTCCCTCCTGAATGAATTCACTCAAGTACGTGTACACACGTGCGCTGCGCTGTAAAAGGAAACTTCAGAAACATGTCTTGTAAATGGTAAAGGGACCACAAGAACTACTTTTTGCACCTTTACAAGAGCAAGCTGTTGGAATTGGAAAATCTCTTTAAAAAAGACTTTAAAATATCACTATTGTTGTGTGAGGTTGGAAAGAGCGGAGAAATGAATCCAGAGCTTTTGCTGACGCTTCAGACAGAAGAAATTTACTGCGTTTTTTACTGTCACTTCATATTCACAGAAAAAACAGCCAAATTCTATGCAGCCAAAACTGTCTTAATGCACTGGTGTGAACCCA
Source organism: Arapaima gigas (assembly GCA_900497675.1). NCBI lineage: Eukaryota > Metazoa > Chordata > Actinopteri > Osteoglossiformes > Osteoglossidae > Arapaima > Arapaima gigas. Next base: position 258,463 of record UFQX01000139.1, read on the forward strand.
GATAGTACTCTCATGCCATCAACACCCTGATGTCATGAAACAGCTTTTACAAGAGCAAGTCCCATCTCTCTAACTGCTACCCCCCTCCATCTGGGAAGTCCCAATTCCCCATGCAACATGTGTCCAGTAGTGGACAGATCAGGAGCTGTTACTCAGGGGAGTGGTAATCGAAGACAGAAGTCATCCATGGTGCCTAAACCTTGCTTATAAATCTCTTGATCTGCCAGCTCCCTCTGTGAGGGACGTGTGATATATCATGACGAGGGGGCTTGGCTGTTGACCCCTAGCACAGGGACACTAAATCTAAATTCTAAACACAAATCTCTAGCAAGGTTTTGGGTTTTACTCTTTATTTTTAAGTGGCGTAAGTAACTCTTCATTTGCAGCACACATTATGTTAACCCTGAAGGAAAGTTAAGAGCACTGGTGTATGGATTTCCATAATATGCAAACACTTAGATCTAAAATATAGACATGGATTTTTAAATATTCAGAATGCTGAGGAGGGCTACTAAAACATATTTTTCTATATTCTTTAAAATAACTTAAACAGTGCTTTCCTTTGCAAAGTTCATAAGAACTCCAGGAATGATTCACTGGTGCCTGTGTTTATAGCTCTTGGGTAAAGGACCCCCTTGCTGTTTGTGGGCAGAAATAAAAACTAATAGGAAGCAACAAAAATCTCATTTGGCTTTAATTTTGGGGCTGTGGAGGGGGAAGACTTTAACTACCTCACAGTAAGGTGGCTATTTCACTCTCACTCTACATCTATATTCCCTTGCTCACCTCCAGACACACACCAGACACACGCACGCACAAACACAGATAGTGAGAGAGAATAAAAGAGTGAGAGAGAGAGAAGCATACATGAACACATAAACATACACATATACAAACACAGACGCACAAACACACACTCACACGCCAAAACACACAACAGCACACATACACACAAGAAAACATAAACATACACTCAAACGCAAACGCTCACACAGATATTAAATGTGTATTCTACAGAGTATTATCCTCAAGATATAAGCAACACGTGCAAACATGCTTCTAACTTATTCATCTAAACATACAAATAGGCACAAGCAAGAATACATACAAAAATAACAAGCTGTTGTACTCAAAAAAACTTCCACGCCAGCGCAGGTAACCTCTATTATACCAGAGTAGCAGTAACCCTGTGCTGCGTACAGCTGCTGAAAGGAGCAACGGGAGGGCTGTGTCTGTGTGCCTGGGGGGATTACATGTGGACTGCAGTGTATGCAGATGTGGAATAGTGTTTGCTTGATCTCCACCCGAGTGTCACTCAGCTGCTTTCCCCCCCACCCCAGTACCCCTCACTGATTTGCCCCACTTCCCCTGGAACCCCTGCATGGTTAATCCTTTTGTGATCCATCCAGGGCTCCATGCAGTTCCCCCCACAGGCAGTAGGTGTGTTGCCCTCTGTAATCCAGCTCGTAAATCACTGCGTCGGAATGCCGGGCCGTTTTCTTTGAATCCAGCGTTGAGATCTGATGGGCATCTTTGCAACTGCTTAACCAGTGATTTCCCTCCACAGAGAATGAGGAAGAAAAAGAGGAAAAGAGAGGCGAATGGGGGATGAAGGAGGTGTCCTGTGTGTTTTTATGGGCTCTTTAATGAGCTGTGATGGGGTACCAATCCTGGAACTGAGCCTCAACTGGGGTCATCCTGTTAAAAACATAGACATAATTATTGTGGGTTACAGCATTTGGGGTGGATGATGCAGAGCACAAGCATGTTTGCAAATCCTATTCTTTCAAGATACACCTATGTGTGGGTGAATATGGGCAAGCAGAGATGAGAAGGGACAGGTATTTGATTTAGACTTAATAAACCGGGCATCGTGCCCAGGTACTGCAAGAAAGAGTAACATAGTTACTTTCAAAGGATTACTCTTGCAAAGAAGTGTCCCATTTAGATCCATAGTTTAGATCTGTGATCGCATGGTTGGCCATTTTCACATTGTTCCTGCTACATGCATGATCTTTAGAAGAGCGCTCCTTATTAAGGAAAAATGGTTTGGTCTAAGGAAAAGTCCTATGAGAATAGGGCTGCTTCAGATAGTTTTGTTTTGGTTTGCTGCATCTAGGATGCTGACATCCCTTCCCAACAGCCCTCTTCACAGATGGATACCACAAAGTGAAGTGTTTATGAAGCTGTAAAGGCGCAAAGTGTTTGATAATGCCTGAGTTTTTAATAGCTCTAATTAAACGGTTCTGGCACGAGACCCCAGCAGGGCTGCAGGCCGACCACAGGGCAGCACACAAAAGCACACTAAACCCTGACACACCTCTCAAAGATACAGGCTGTACACACAGACGCGCAGTGTCACACACATTAAAGCGTAGGATACTCATCACAAAGAAACAAACACCACCACTTAAACAAATTGAAGGGGATGTTTTCAAGGAACTTGTTTAAATAAAAACTGTGAAAGCTGGACACACGGACAAAATGTTGGTCAGCAGTTTTTTGTATTTTTTGCATCTCCCATAAGGGAATAACTGACAAAGTGATTAAATATGCTCTTAAAATTTGGAATAAGTAGCATGTATGCCAAGAGCAGATGTCTAAATAGGTTTAGAATGAAACCTGAGACCATGCAGGTTTGAAATGGCTTTCTTTTGATTCGGAATGACAGTTTGCTGGGCTGGGGTCCATTTCTTGTGCAGCTGGAAGGACCATCAGGCCACCCTGATCCTGAGAGGACGAGGTCAAATTTCACTGCCTTGTTCTTTTAGGCATATGACAGCGTCAAAAGCCTCCCCACTTATCTCCCTGTCCCTGACTGCATCTCACCCTTTGAGACATGCTTCAGCCTGGGTGCTCATTTCCCTCCACAGCCTGCCTATATGGGTGGTACCAGCTGTGGTTATGCAGGGAGTACATTACATTCAGGGGTGTAGAGATGGCAGTGAGACCACTCTCTGCTCTGTTTGAACTGAAGAACCATAAGAGAAGTATAAATGGAGCATGACTTAAAACCTTCAGCCACTTCCCACATTCTTCTGGAGTAATGATCTGACGTGTGTATGTAGGGTGGGGGGGCAGCAGGGCCTGCTCACATCTTTGATCACGCGAACCAAAAGCCAAAGAAAACCTTTGAGCAATAATTTGAAATGACTCTCAGCTTACTGTGTCTCAGAAGCATCCTCGGATTCAGTGTTAGAAGATGACATAATCCCCTAAAACCACCCTCTCCCCGTGTTAGTCGTTCCCTCTAGAGTGTAAAGAGGAAACTGGCTCCCAGCAAGACTGACTGCTACACTGACCAAACTGTGACACAGAAAAGGCCTAGTAAATACACCATTGACTAAACTGTCACAGAGGAAGGGTGGCATGAATGCCTCACTGACCGAACCAGCAGGAATCACTATCAAAACCCAAGGATCGGTCCACAAAAAAGTCACATCTGGTGTCCTCTTGTGGTTTCACACCTGGCTGCCCAGGATTGGGATGTAGACAAAGGAGGGAGAAACATAATGGTCCATCAGGTACTTTAAATCAAGCATATTATATTCATCAAAAATAAAACTACAAACCAGGACCAAACACTTCTGATGCGACTCATTTGTAATCCTGGCAGGAACATTAAAAACTGCAAGGCTGCAGGAGAGGGATCCAGATGAGTTTCCCAGATGGCACAGCAACAGAAAGCCCCTCAGTCCAAAGAGTGGGAGTGGAGAGTGAGGTTGAGATGCTTCCAAAATGACAGATAACCCCAATGAGTCATCTGAGATTTCAAAATCAAACTGAGGTTGAAACAACCAGAGTGGTGAACACCGATCCAAAGACTCGGTCTCACATGGAGTGTGAAGTCTAAGTCCAAGAGTGTTAATTAATGCATCCGTCGGTGTTTCTGTATGGGGAGCATCTGATGTTTCTCTCTATCCTTTATTGCACTGTTACACAAACCCATCCAGTGCGCAGGATCTGGCCTTAATGTAGGCAGTTTGATTAGAAAGGAAACAATGAAAATCATTGAATCCAACTATTAAAATCTGGCATTTTTAATCAAACACAATATCACCTTCATGTTCAGGTGGATATTTATGATTTCTCAAGAATGAGAGTCTGTGTAGTCTGATGGTCTGAAAAAGACAAATCTAGGTGTTTCCCTTCTTCTCTCATTAGTGCATAAGACATGGGAGTGCGTTCTCTTGCTGAAAGCAAGGAGTTGTCAGCAGAGCAGTGTGAAAAAAGGACAAAGGCTCAGCTTGGACTTGTTTGACATTGAAGTTGAATTTAAATTTTACTTGAATTTGAATAAAGGTGACGCCATTTCACCCAACAAACCATTTTATTGTGATGTATTCAATAATTACATCTGGATGACCCCGGTACGACCGCAATAGACTTTGGATCTATGGTGTGGTATTAAACATCAGCTCTGGATGACCCCTGTACAGCATAATAGCAGTGTCTGGGTCTACAGTGTGGTACTAAATATTAACCTTATCTGACCTGGACAACGCTGCAGTAATAGCTACAGGCCAGAGCCAGTGTGTCAGCCAACAGGGAAATGTTTTACTTCTTTGCTTAACCCATGTGCACCTGGGTAATCCAGTCAGGACATGTTCTGTTTTATGCAGTCCTGGTAGAACAGCAAAGACCCAACTCCTCTCCCTCCCCTCACCCCACTAAAATCTCTGCTGCCCCTCGGTGCCAAATGACCAAGCTGAAGAGAAGAGGGGGTACTGGGATAAAGCCTAGCAAGTCACACATGTTCTCAAACCCAGAAACAATATACACATAGAGGGCAGCTGGTACTGCAGCAGTTAAGGACCCACATAAGCAACATTTCCCAGAAGAAGGTTTACTATAGTACCCTTGAACATAATGGTTAAGGTGAGTTGCTCCAGTAACATAAAAAGGTAAAATCAGGGAAACTGTATATTGCTTTGTCCAAAAACTACAGAATCATACAGCATAACAGATAAAACAAGGATAATTTTCATTCAGGTTATGTTCTGCAGAGCATTAGGTATTTATCTGTTTACACATCTAAACACATTTAAATGTTGTTAATTTTAAAAGTACACTCAGCCCTGATATAGCAGGGTCCTGTACAACAAGGAAAATGTTACAACGGCATAAAAAATACATTTGCTTTTTAGAAAAAGTGGGTTTATGATTGAGTGCAACAGGATTTTTCCCAGTTATGTGGTAATTATTTTTCCAGTGGAAAAAGAGCTGATATAAGAACCTGTCACTTTGTGCTGTGTTGTTTCAGCCTGCGGTGGCTTTGTTAAAGGCACAATTCAGTCCCACTGCAAAGCTGCAAGGCAGTTGCCGTGCAGCTCTCGGGCTACCTTGCACAGCGGCTCAAAACAGTTCAATAAGAGACACATTCATAAAAGGTGCAGACAATAAAAATGAGTTATAACAGCAAGCCAGTTATTGGTATGGTATTCTGTCAACCAGAAATTCTGAGAAAATGTTACATAGTACTAGACAGTTGCCTTACAGCTCTCAGGTTGTCTGCAAGCTGATATAAAGACACCTTACCAAAAACAAAGTTAAAAACATTAAAAGTGCAGTCTTTACAAATGGCAAGAGACTTTGGTGTTTCTGCATATTCCCACTTGTGAATATTTTTGCAGCATTGTTGTTTAGTTCAGACATTACACAAGTTGGATATATTATTAGCTATAATAACAGCCCCAATCTGTATAAACTGAGTAGAAGGAAACATTTAAAACCCAGATAAATCAGACTATGCTCCTCAACTGCTGCTCAAAAGGAACCTTTCAACAGCAATGTGTTTAAAATTCAAAAAGAGGGAAGCAGGATGCTCTGTCTCGAAGCTCTTCTTCAAAATAGGAACCTCAACACAACACAACACAAGTTATCTAGCAATGGGACAAAGAAGAGCTGTGTAGTTGTTTTTTCATAGTATTCAAAACATATTCAAAACATCTTTAAATGCCAGACTACCATGACCCACCATTAAACAAGTGATTATTGATAATAAAATAATGTAAATTTAATATTAAAAAAGAAGGGAGAACTTAGTTTGTCGTAACAAAACACGATCAAGTGTAAAATGTTAGTGGTTTGATCGCAATGCATAAAATACCTTTTTTGCTTGTGTTTAATATAGGTGGTCATTTTTATCTGAAAATTAACTTCTTTTCATTAAAAATAATGGTATTTTGTCCCCTCACAATTCACCTAACAGGAGGATTTCCCACATGCTTGTGTGAACTGCCATAAAGAGTAACCCACCTTAGACAACTTGACCCAACAATGTTCAAATACACATTGTGTACAGATTAATTTTTTGAAAAAACAGATGTACTAAAGACAAGTTTATGATTCTGTCTATGCAACTGTAATTTCTTTTGAAAAGTTATTTTACAAACATTTATGTATGTGTGAATTTGCGTATGTCACAGTTTCAATATATCAGGGACTTGCTGTATTGGTAGCAAAAGCAAACATTTTCTCTCTGTGGTGGGATTGGCGAGAGTCCTGCTATGAAGTAAAAGGTAAATGGGATGGCCGAACTGGCATTGTGGGAAGGGGAGCTGGCTCAGCTATTGTTTCCTTTCTAATCAAACTGCCTACATTAAGGCCAGATCCTGTGCACTGGATGGGCTTGTAAAAGCAGCCAGATGCTTGCGGTGCAGAGAATGGGACATGAGACAGCAAAGCCTTTCCAAAGCCTCCCATCATTGCTTACCAAAGTGCAGAGCTGTGATTGCTTCCACGATCATAGCTGACAGTATCTTGCCCATTATAATCAGTGTAAATCTGAGTTTTGAAAATGCTGCTTGGATTTGTGTCTGTTCATCACGGTGCTGCACTGTGTTCGACTGGCACCAGAGACCCTTTTCTCCTAAAGAGGAAGTGGCAGAGTGCTCGCAGCCACAGCAAGGTCAGCTCTGCAATGCGGGGGGTCAGGGGCCAGGTGGGGTGGTGGGGCAAAGGTCATTATGCCGGACAGGGGCCTGCTGTATTTGCTCAGGACGGCTCTCTTGTCACGCACACATGGTGTCCTGCATGCCGGTGCTCTAGAGCCACGGAAACACGGTCAAACGCAAACCAGAGCGGGCATCTGGAGTGAGTGATACCAGAAGACAACAGAGCTATCTCTTTGTTTAAGAACAGAAGAAGGATTTTTGAAATAATACTAGAATGTGCAGTGCATAAAGTACAATAATTTGCACGACATTACATTAAACAGCCAAACAGATGTGTCCTTGAAAAGGGAACAATCTCTTTCCGTGTTCGGAGTCCTTGCAGAACTGGTAGAGTGGAAAGTGCAATGATGGGGAAAACAGGGCAGGGGGCGCTGTGCTCTCTTTCTCCTTCTAGCCAGAGTGGCGATATTACTGAGGTGGAACTGAACTGCGGCCAAATCTTAAATTCTTCACTCAGATTTGATTTATAGGGTGCAACAGGCAAAGAATTTGTTTGGGTTCACTGAAAGTCCTTGATGTCAGCCAACATCTTCAGGTTTAAAATCATCTTTGCTCTTTTAAATGTTGTGAGAAACAGATTAAACGAAACATGAATCGAACTTGCCACTATTCTCCTCCTTTCAGAGGTATTGCCCATCTGGCTGTAAGGTAATAAAAAGTGCTTGTTTTGGCCTTGCTTGAAAAAACTGCTTAGTTAAACACTTTGGGTGGTACCTCAATGCTACCCTTTGCACGGTTCACGGAAGACTCTGTGGATGATTGCAGCATGTCCCCCAGATATCTGTAGAAGTTGCACAAGCTGGTGCTCCTTCAGACCCGAGAGCACTTTACCCCTCGTCACAGCCAGACGGGACCCTAAAGTCAAGCCCCCACTTATCCAGCCTGAACCGGACCTGTGAGTTGAACCCTAGCTAACCTTATAGGGATTAAGTCTAGCAAAGGCTACCATCTCTGCAGGACTACTGTGGGGAGGGAAAAAACCTAATTAGATTTTTTTTTGGCTGAAAGGTTTTCATTACTACTCTTCATTGTTTTCTCAATGTATATGTGGCCCCTGTGCTCTCTGGGTAAAAGTCAGGGTGTCAGCGTAAACCAGACAGTCTAATTTAATAATGTTTTAATAATGGTGTATTTTCCGTAAGCAGAATGTCTTAGCTGAGGGACTGCAGGGAGACAGCAAAAAAACAACTGCTGAGCCAGTGGCCCTGAAAACGTATACAAAGTGAACTCGCATCAGCTGTCTTGCAAACATAAATACTCTCACATGTACGTAAATACATGCATATACTTACTCGTGTCAAGCTTCACTTTCTGCAGGGATGTTGAGCAGAATCTATATCACCGGGTCATGCATGCTGACACGCCAGTCCACTTGGTACTGGCTCTGTAGGACTATCTCAGATGTTTCTAATAAAGCAATATCTTAGAAGGGGGAAACAGTTTCCATCAGTTGTACGCTTTTCTATCATTTGATCTCAACGCCGATGGTGTGGAATGATTTAAACTCAAAATTGCATTACAATTTTATAATACAGAACACTTTATAATTTAATTGATCTGATTAGCTACTTTAAATACTACATCTGTGGTATGAATGAGCAGAAGAAGGCAAGCTGACCTGGTCTTGCATGCAGCAGTTGCCAAAGGATGTAAAATTCCCCACAGTCTGGCAACTGTCACAAGGACTGGCAGTCAAAGGAAAGGCAGCCATGCATGCTTCACACCTGCACATTCTTTTTCAAAGCTGCCTCGCTAACTTCACTCATCTTGAAATTCTTTGCATGGCCTGACTATGTTCTTTTCACATTTAATCCTGCTTGCATTCGAAAAAAATGTCTATATCTTATCAATCCAGTCTTGATAAGCTGACCGAGTTGAATTGTTTTAGTGAATTGTCCACCTAAGAGTAAATACTTTCTTTGCCGGTATTGTCTATTTGTTTATTTAGCTTCTTTTCTCTAACGTGACTTATACTGTTTAAGCTACTTGTAATTATTTATACAGCTGAGTAATTTTTACTGGGGCAGTTCAGGGTAAGCAGCCTGCTTAAAGGTACTATAGCAGAAAGCGGAATTCAAACCTGGTTCCTTTGAGTGCAAGACAGCAGCTCTACATTATCTTCTACCACTAACTTCTACGCACTTCACAAATATATTCAGATCCGTGATACCATCCAAAATGTTCAATTAAAAATGTTCAATATAGAATTTTAAGTTAGTCACCCATGTATTAACTCAATATCAGTAACCCTTGTCTGAGTTGGGATCATAGCGGTCGTGAGCCTCTCACGGAAGTACAGGGCACAAGGGTGGTCAAGGGCAAACCCTGGAAGGGTCAACTGTCCACTGATGGGGTTTAATTCATTATTTACTTAAATTTTTGTTTTTTCTATTGTGGCAAATTGAAACGGAATTCAGTACACGCAACAAATGTAAAAAGCTGAAGGATGACGATGCCTCATTAATGAAGGGATTGCGGGTAGTTATGTTCATTCAGACTGACAGCAAGTATAGCTAGTGCCATACACTCTGTTCTATCAAAAATGGCCTCAACAGTGAGTGGCTTGATATCATAGTTTCACATTTTCAGTTAAGATTATCTACAGTCAGTTAGTTCCTAAGGAGTGGTACTCTCCTCAAGCAGACTGAAGAAATATATGCCATACTGACTTCTGTAGGGAGGGACTCACAGGAGCCAACAGTTTCTCCAATCCTCACTCCCTGTGGACTAGGTTTCCAGCTGCAGACTACTCAGCAGATGACAGGAGAAAGAAAGACCCTCTTTCTTTACAATCACATGCTTGCACTTTGAAGTCTAGGGGAACTATGGGAGGATGCAAGGTTAACCAAATTACTTATGAGATTTTGCTCACGCGCCTGTGATTCATTGTTTTGAACGAAACAGTGGAAACTAAACCACAGCAAGAGGTCTGACTCAAGTGAACCAAGCCTCAAAGTGTGAGATGTTAACTCATCCTTGACTGTGTGTGAGTGGAGAACGTGACAATCTGACCAGGAAAACAACCCGATGCATATGTGCCAGTAGACAACAAAGGGTACGCCTTTTCAGGTGGAGTGGAACTATACCTGTTATGCTTAAACAACCAGAATGTTAGGACAAGGACATTTCATCAGCTTTTGGGGTGATATTTGTACCAGTTTTCAATAGTTGTTACTGGCATGCTTGTAAGCTTAGGTCTTGCTGCATGTAGCCGGTTTTTCCCGTAGTCCTCTCCCCTGCCCCGTTTAGTCTTTGCACATAACTGGGCAAACATACTCTTCACAGTCAGATGTAGAGATATGCTTAGATACACAGGTATGAGAATTCAGAAAAAAACACATGCATACATATAAGCAAACCACTCATATCACAGCCGCCATTCACAGCAACTAAGCAGACAACCCCCACAAATGCTGACACTCTCCTGGGGCTGGTGGTTGGTCTCAGTGGGGGTTTGGGTGGACTGGGGATGGATCCAGGCTGATCTCTTTGTGTGACCTACAAGAGACTCTTAGTACCTGTCTATCAGAGGTGACAGCCCTCCTTTGTGGTGGGAGTGGCCTTTGACCCCTGCAGTGCAAATAATTTGCAGGAACTCCAATGCTCCTTGCGGCACAACTCTGGCCCAGGCAGAAGTTAACGTGAAGATCTGTTCTGAGAACTGCGGGAATGGGGGGGTCACAGAATTGTGCACAATTTTTTCCAAAGACTTCAGGACTTCTATCTACATCTGAATTTTTTCTTTTACATTTAGTGTATTTATGATATTTTGAATTTAGCCTTTATTTAGGTAACATCCATAGGCAATAACACACAAGTATGTACACACTCACACACAGTAGGGGCGGCTCATACAGAAAGTGTCCCAGATAGTGCTGTTATAGTTCTGACTGTAACACATCAGTTCTGTGAAATCTGGGGCATACATTACAGTAGTAAGGGTCTGACTCTAGTTCTCTCCCTCTTTGTCACAGGAACAGGGTCTTTTCAGTCTCTGGTGTGTGGATGTCTTTGTTAATCTTTGTGTGCCTACGTGCTTAAGTAATTTTCACACCCCCCTACATACTGGAGCCCTCCTAGCACGTAAACAACAGAGAAGGACACAAAGTTCTCTATTCTCTGATCAGAGCAAATATCTGCATACTGCTCTGAATGTGAACAGAACAGTAATAGGCTGCATGGAAGTGAGAAAAGAGAGAATAATTCTGGACCACTGTCCAGTACTAAATCTCCTCATGGTGTCTACACAGCAGGGGATGGTCAATTCCTATGGATGGAAGCACACATCCCTGCAGCAGCTCTCCTGGAGCAAGAAATAATTCTCTTATTCAACATTAAACCCTCCCTCCATGGTTCTCCTTTCACAATGACCCCTGTCCCCTAGCAATGGGCTGTTGCTGGGGACCCACATTCCTCAAACTTCCAGGGGACAAGAACATCATCGATAACTCACCAAACATTTATTAATTTGAGGATTTAGCCTCTGGAACAAGCACTATGCACCAGATGGTCATGTAGGTCTTACTACATGGTAGATGATGTATGTATTGTGCTATCTTCTCCTAGTATGTTCCCACCTTTCATGGTAACATGATAAGGATACATACAGCAGCATTATTAGTTCAGTTTGCCCCTTTTTTGAATTCATTCGAGCAAAGCCATTCCTTTTTTGTCAATACTCCAGGGTAAGATTACTTTGAAGAACATCTGCTGACATGGACAAGGTTGACTTACAGTTGAGTGTGAAGCACTAAACAATGAGAAAAGTGAATAGATTACCAATTAAAGATCTTTTTGGGGGGATTTCTACCTACTTTATATTAATGTTTGTTTATTAATAAAGATGATCACAATATCCACATACAGAAATCAGGTACCTGGGGACAATAATAATTATTTCTCCCATTCTTACAGTCTAACATTAGCAATCTACCACATCTTTCTGTTGCAGTCTGACACTAACAGTAAGATACTCCTCTTGTTTACAGTTATATCACAGCTGTATCCCTGATCCCACGAAAGATGTTGCCTGAAAAGACTAACTTGGGACCATTTCAGTCTTGGACCGACATCCTTCAGCAGTCAATGTTTTCATATTCCCATCGCTTTCCACGTTACTGCACATTTCATCATCTTCTCACACAGTACTGTTGCAGCCCACAAGGAAAGTCACAATAGAACCAGCTCAATACATCTGCAAAAATGTGGAATAATCATATTAAGAAATAATACAGATTCAAAATTAAACAACAGGTATCAGACAACAATGCCTTACAGTTTTTTAGCTGCATTCCTTGCATGAGTTTTTGATCTAAGGAGATCATCTAGATCAGATATCTAAGGATATTATAAGCGTAACAACATGATTAATGGTATTGCTATATGACCCAAAAAGAGCTATCTGGAGTCTAGAAAACAGGAACTACTGATAAACTGCTGCTATAATGTAGCTAAGTTTGAGCCTCATTTCACAAGGAAAGCAAAATATTTATGGCCAGAGTGATGCAGTTGTAGAACAATGTATAGGAAAATAGATATCAATAGATATAGACATAAATTAATAAATGTCTATTGAAATGGGTTCAAAACTATGTATCTTTAAAAAGTGTTTTGTAAAAAAGATCAAACAAAGTTTGCTGTTTAGCTGATCACAAAGAAAATATGTTTTTTTGGACTGTGGTGTCGTCTCTGAATGTGTTGTACATGAGACACTCTGGGATGAAGGTAACCCTGTTTCACTTCACTTTTCACCCTGGGGTGTGAATCTTAAACTGGGGTGAAAGTTTTTGCTCATACCAAGCAAGACTGAAAATCTCAGACCACTTTCAAATTGGCCGTGTGAAAATGCCTTAACAGCAGCACCATAACCCCGCTAATGCAGTTTTGTCTAACTAATGGACCGTTCTGGCTTTTAGCTGGGGGTGGTGAGCTCCATCTTCCTCCCACCAAATCCCATATGTGAAAAATTGCAAGGCATGGACACAAAGACAACACGGCTGTATTTGACTGAGAGCTCTGCCTGACAGGCTATGTGTTTTGCTTCCTGTGGGCTCCTGGCTTGCACCACATGCGTCTGCTTGCTGACAGTGAGCTGCAAACTTCCTCCCTATTCCATGTCTCACAGGGGCACCCTGCCATTCCTGCATGCAACAGGGGTATACGGGAGAAATCCAGGCACGTAGAGATGTGGAACAATAAATGGTGAAATGAAAAAAAGCCAGTCCCCCTCCCTGGTCCGGAATCCACACACAGAGTCTTTTCTACAGTAAGGTGAGTTTTAGGATAGGATAGGATAGTTTAGAATGGTATTAATCAATGCAGGGAAACTCACCTGTACAGCAGCTGGACACAGAGAATACATAAAACACGCAAGAAGGTGTTCAACAAATAAACTAGCAGATAAATAAGTAAATAAATAAATAAACAAACCAATAGATAGATAGATAGATAGATAGATGATAGATAGATAATTTTTAAATCCTATTTCTGCTAAATTCAGCAACAGATGCATCTGATTATATTGCTGGAAGCAAGGTAAAGTATGTTAAGAATATGAAGCATATGTACAGTGTATGACCATCATACTGAAGGTCTGAACTTACTACACACTTCCTATCCTATGTGGATAACTGCTGTTGTTCCTTTAAGGAAGGTACTGGAATTTCTCGAACATGTGTGACCGTAAAGAATGGCGTTCCTTTTTTACATTCAAGACTTGTGTCGAGTTAATAAAAAAGATAAATATAAATTTAATAGATCTAATTTTTTTGGCTTTTAAAAATCTCAGTATTTCCTCAGTGTAAAAGTGTTTTCTGTGTTACTAAGTCACTCAGAAAAAAACAACAGAGATTTTTTTTTTCAGGCACAATTTCAGCATTCAAGCAAAGTGCATAGATCCTAATGGGGGGTTCTATTGCGGGGGTCCTGTCTTGCTGAGCTCTAAGTGGGAACATTTCTGTGTACCGAGCTACACCTGGACTGTAAAAATAAGTTTATAGTTGAATTGGCAGCGTGGTCAGAGTGTGTGTGTGTGTGTGTGTGTGTGTGTGTGTGTGTGTGTGTGTGTGCGTGTGTGTGCATGCATGTGTCACAGGCTAATTAGTGTCAGGTATTTGTGATAACCTCATCAGCATAAACTGCCTGCAGTTGCACATAGCTGTGGGGCTTGAGCTCAGCCTGCCTGCTCATGTTTGACAGTACGCTCTTTATAAATGAAACCCTTTTATATATAACACCTTATTATAATATTAAGTATTATATATAATATATATCATAATATGCATATGTAAGGTGCTGTTTATTCTGCAAGACTTCCACGGTCTTTACTGAAATTTTTTTTTGTGCGGAACTAGTCAAGTTTTGTTTCTCTGCAGGGTTATCTTCTGTATGCAGCAAACACTGTTCAAAAATAAGCAGCATAACAAAAGCAAACACTTCAAAGCCTAAAATGACTCGTATCTTTTGCACATAACTTTGCACATTCTGGATCTATAAAATGATCCAGTGAACTAGTGTGGTAGATTTGTCACCACGTGTTGTCAAAGAGCCAACTCTGTCTTTCCTCAGCTTGGTCCCTATCTGGACCTACATCTGATACCAATGTATCTGCACACATGAAAGTATTTGCTAGTAAGTGGTAAGGACAGATTTAAATAGATAGTGACATTCTGGAACCAACCAAGGAAGAGGAAGCAGGTCATCATTTTTATTTACACTTGGGATGGTTATAATTAAGCACATAAATGGGTTGTATTTGTCACCTTAGACACAACATTCTGGGGAATGTGCAAACAACACTAACTCTCCTAGCGGTCTATGTACACACAGAGACACACATTCACACAGTCACACACACACATATATACACATATTCCTGAAACGGCCCAGAGTTCCCTGAGAGTTTGCACGGATCAATCCAAATTTTAAGTATGGTTAAAGGTTTCTCATCGTCCATCATGTATCATTATAGTCTGGTGCACAATAAACACATACTGATACACGAATCATGCTTCTAACTGAAAACACAACAAGAAAGAATGATAAAATTCTTTTAAGATGATGTGATTTTCATTGGCTGGAGAAAAATGAGCAGCAACTGATCCAAGATGAAGCTTCAAAACTGATCATAACTGGTGTAAGCAATTGCATCTCTTGTGGAAATCTGTGGAAGTAAAGACCTCTCAGACTAGGGTTATAGTTTATTCTAGCAAATTTTGATTGTCCGTATCTAGCCTTTATGCTATGGTAAAGTAAGTCCATGTACTGCGACTTGAACTTTAACATAAGATTTTTGAAATAAAGATTTACCTAAATTGCAGTATTTTTTCAACTGATAACAGACATTTCTCAGTACTTTTTTAAAAAGTCTTCACACAGTTCCCTTTACAAAACTGCAGCTTGGCACAACAGCTAACATCACATCCAAAATGCATAAAAACTACCAAAACACTTCATACATGTCTCAAAATCCAGTGACTCTACCATGAAACACCACCAGAAATTAATCTAAAAACATAACAAGATGATCTTAGAATGATCTTTGATTTTTTACATAATACATGCAATATTATCATTGCTATTTTTTATGGAGTAATCTCAGAACACACAAAATGAAACTTCTAATACAGTTTCTAGCACAGTAACACAAAAAAATGTGTATATACACTATACTTACACACACACACACACACACACACACACACACACACACACACACACACACAGATATAGAGCAGCTTTAATCCACCTTGTCTTCTGCAGTTGGTCACATGTTGATCCACATCACACCTTATAGCTTCTCTTGCTATACAAGAAAGAAACTCTCTGGCATTCTCGAGTTGATATTTTCAGACATCTTTTTCCAAGAGAAACATATGATCATGTGGGCAATGATTATTCACTTTCCACCTCCACAAGGAAATTAATTCTTATACAGAGTTGAAGAATGGTGAGTAAGGTGGAAGGAAAAGGGAAACCATCCTTGGATGATCTGCGATAGCACAGAAATGGTGAAAGCCCACGTGTCATCACAAATGTTTGTACGTTTGGCCTCACCTGTCCGGCTCAGACACAAGCTTTTTGCATAATTTATCCAGGAAAGAAATGAGGTGTTCTGCAGTGTATGGCCCCATTTGGGACCAATACAACAGTAACCGACTGGAAGACATAGCTGCACACATAGCAATGTCTTCCTCTCCATCATACAGCCATTTGTCTTTCACCCACTCCTGCAGTTCTTGCTGGGTCCATGTTGTGCAAAATCATTCTAAAGATGTCCTCATTTTAAAGTAATGTACAGTTGCAAATTAGGCTGTTAAAATACACAGTTTTACTGGAAGTTAATGAAATATTTTTGAAAACTATTTTCACTTTAGTGAAACTTTTTGTGAAAAAAGCATTTATGGTTAGGTCCATAGAGAAGAGTGTCGCAATAATCCAGTAAGCAGTTTTGAAAAATTGAATTTGGAATGGGAATACATTAGTCTATTTACTATTGTAAACCACTTCTTCCTGGTTATTGTAAAGTCCTAGGTTATGAAACAATCCCTGTACGGGATGCTAGTCTATTGAAGAGTGGGTTTTCAAAAACTTTTGTTAGCAGTTGTAAAAAAATTGTTAAAATGGAGTCATCTTCCCAAAATGTCAATCATCTTTTTCTTAAACCTGCCATCTGACCATAGAGATAGATTTCCAAGATGGACTTTTATGTCCCTAGTTCTTTCAGAAGGAGTGACTAGTCAAAAATGTTTGCACACCCATCGCCACTGTTGTTAGTTTCTGCGTTCATAATGGGCATCTAATTTCAACCCCTCACCAACTTTGGCAGGCAAGCCATAGGCCACATGGAGCAGCCATCATGCTTCCATCTCCAGCATTGCCTCATATCAGGGGGCCGCACATCGCTCAGCTGTGCCACATCCATCTCTGTCCTGGTGGGCTTCACACAACATGCTTTCTCAGCACCCACCCATCTTCTTCCCTATCAAGCTGAGCATGAAGTTTCAAAGCCTAAATCTCTCTGGCCCCATAAAGGTCTGTTACTTTAGGGATCTTTTACTTTGTATAGTATTATAGTATATTACTACTGGTTATGTTATTCCAGTTTACATGTTACTCATGACCCGTTGTATCCATCTTTGGTGCACAGATTTGCAAGAGTTGGACCGTAACCAACATTTTTCTGGTTCTTTGCACTTAAGTCTGCCTGTGTCATTCTCTGCCACCCAGGGCAGGTGTCTGACAGCTGTGGCGCCACCATGAGTTTTCAGCTGCTTGGCTGTGGTCTGGCTTTCTCAGAGCGGGAGTTGTGGGATGTTGTTGGGCCAGTAAACTGAACCCTGGTTAAGTCTTAGCCTGAGGCAGTGTTTGGTTACTGTGCAAAGCTTTTGGAGACAGACGGTGCTGGAGAGTCACCCCATACCCCTGAATGCCCAATGGGGTAATCCAGATTTCTGCAGCCGACAGATATGACTGTTACCTGCCCCAGACAGCTGTGAGCCAACGTTAGGGGATAGTGATGAATGTGACATGGTTTAGTTCCTGAAATCATTAAGAACCAGAAATTCTAATGGAGGAAAAAAACTGCTTGCAAAGCCAAAGGTGGAAGCCCAGAGCTGCATCTTCTGTAGGGCATCAGTGTGATCTGGGTGACCTCCCAAAGACAGATTCCCTTTCTGTCCCCACTCTTCAGAATCTTATCCATTTCCTGGTCCCACCCAGACCAAGGCTGCAGACTTGGTTAGAAGCAGTTAGAAATGCTACATCTACGCCAGTACCCTGCTCCCAGCACCTAGACCACTCATTATCATCCGGTATCTCTTTTTTTTCTTTTTTCCCCTTCTAACTCTCTCCATGTATCTATTCCCCAGCCCCAGCCTGATCCCGGTACTTCCCACAACTCCACCAATAAAGCTTTCTGAGTGCTTGCACCCATGACAATGCTTCTTTTTCCCTGTGTCCTCAGGTGGAACTGCCCAGCCCTTATAGAGAACAACCGCATTGTGTACTAGGCTTACTGGATTCCCTCCAAGCACAGGGCATGCTGAAGAGCCTTTCCCAACATCGTCTTCCCTTCAGTCCAGTCAGGAAGGTTGGAGGCCTAACTTGGTACACTCACTCTGCAGTTGCAGCCCAGTGGACGCATCACCTAACAGCTTTGAGATATGGGCACATCTCACTGAGGCTATGTTGCCTTTTGGAGATAAGAATCTGAGAGGGAGGGAATTTCTGAGTAAATTAGCTTTCAGGGCTGGTCAGCGGCAGGGGTGAGATTTAGTTCTGTTGTGATTGGATGGCGCTAAGTCTACTTACTACTGAGCTTTCTTTCTACATGAAATCTACCTCCTCTCTTTCTAATCCTACCCATTTAGCATTAGGATTATGCAATACAATGAACTCCTTCCCTGTTTACTTTTGAGCCTTCCCTAAACTACCCCCCCACCCTTTGTTAACTGTGCCAGGATGTAAGGTCAGGTCTGACCGGCCATGAGGTCACATAGATTTGGTTGTACAATGAGTGGGGAGTAACCTCACATGAAGAGAAACGTATAAACAGTGTGTTACTGGCTGCCAATGTAAATCTTCCATCAATTATTCTGAAACATGAAAAAATATTTTGCACAATCAGACCACAAATTTTAAATTGCTCTCAGGCAGGGGAAAAATGGATACTGCTGTAAATATTTAATATTTTCCAGTAACATACACATATATATAAATCCCATTGGTAGCAATCTAACCACTAGCCTGCCTTTTGAGGCTGATGGAGGGGAAGGTGAAAGGGATGCAGTGGAGGAAATGATAAGAAAATGGAGGAGAAGAAAAAGAGGAAAATGAAGCCGAATAGAGGGAATGGGTATGTGAGTAGGGAGCACTTTGGAGATAAGAAGATGGTTGTACAGAGAAAAAACCTAGATGATGCTAGACAGAGATGGAGGAAATGACCATAGCCATTAGACAGGGAGAGTGTCCTTCTGTCTGAAAGAAAGTGATGAATGAAACTGTCAGGTGATGTGAGGTAGAGTGCATGGGAAGGTGATGGCATTGAGGGGAATGCTGCTCTATCTCTTGGGATTGCAAACACTTTCAGGCCCCACCCAGAGTGCTCTCAAAACATATGAATTGGCACAAGAACTCATAAACTGAAAAAGTGATGATCTGATTTTACGCCTCACTGCTGGGACCCAAACAATATGGTGTACAGATACAGTGATCTGTGTTGACCCCCAGGCTGTGTTTATGAGACATCCCTGAGTGGAAACATCTGCAGTGTGCAGCTTTTAATCACAATGTGAAGAAGAAGGTTTCTGACCTTAGAATGTTTGAAACTCTGGTTCAGATAGATTTCATACTCAGGGACAGCAGTGGCAATAAAGCTTTGCTATTGGGCTGGTGGACTGGACACTACTGGTCTGACGTTTTTCCTTAGTTCAGGTCTGAACTGTACAGTGACTCATCTGAAAAGTAGGCATACCTGTGTGAATGGTTTCATTAACCATATCACTGAACATGATGCATTAACCTTACATCTCCAGTGAAATATTTTATTGCAGCAGTTCAAGAAATGTTGATAAAAGGAGCTGCTAAGCAGCAGTATAATAATTATGTTCCCTTGAAAAGGTTCCATCCTTCAGGCTTTGTGCTAAAGCTCCTGATTGTCTCCAACCTCCTTGCATGCCTGCAGTTTTTTTTTTTACATGTTTGTTAGTTGTAGGTGTTTGATACCCGATTTGTGCAATAGTGTTTCCATGGGGACACAGAACAGTCTGTCAGCAATGTCAATGGAGGCAAACCTAAAGGCTGACCCTTTAAGCCCACAATAAGTGGTGAAATGCTTCCCCTTGATCTTTGACCTACCGCACTGCTCAAACATTGCTGTGCTGGACTCTAAGTCTATTGCAAGGGAGTGGAACACTGGGCTTGACAAGGAGCTGGGGTTAAAGGGGTGCTGTCTAAATGATGATGTCATCATTGAAAACCCTGCATTGTCTGGCACTGTGGCAGAGGTGTCAGGAAACTGAGCTCAAGGGTCAAGCCTAAAATGAGAAGAGACATTTCTAAACCTAATGAATGCAGTTTTTCTACATGATAACATGAACAGAAACACATTCATACAGACAAGAATCAAATAATTCTCATTAGAAACTTTGGATGATGTTTTTAAGCTTAATTACAAAAATATCCCATGTATTGTGGATGTACAGACCATAAGGGAAAATCAGTGGACAAACCAGCTATTTGTCTAGTTTCTATAGAAGGATTGTACATAAATATTTTCATGAAGAAATTATTATGTGTCCGAACCTGCCATCCATTTCTTAACCACACTTACTTAGGTACTATTTTTATCCACAAACTTGCATTGTTTATATGATATATCCATATATCCATTTGTCTACCTGCTAAACAGGAAAGACACATGGACTGTTAGCCTTTGTAAGCTAATACAGAGCAAACGCAGAGCCTCTCTGGCTGGCCTCCAGTTACAGGGCGAATGCTAATGGCTCCTATAAAAGTGCTTTCTTATTTCAAGTTTACAGTCGTACTGTAAACCGAGGTGCATGTACTCAGTGAAGGTGCCTGAATATACCCTCTACACACATCCACTCTCTTCTACACACTTTGCATTGCAGACTAGACTAAATTTACAGACACCTCCAAAGCCAAAGTGTTGTGAAAAAACAAAGCACTTTCCTCATTCCCAACCAGGGGTTTGAAGATATAAAATGGAGAAAATACAGATTGAAGATATAAATTACTAGTGGGTCCAAATATATGAATGTAAACCTTCTATGAAGAGACTGGGGGATTATCATAAAATTAATACTACTTGTCCATATGCAACTGGAACTAATTTCAGTGGTTACATATCATACAAACTTCCAAAGCAAACATTTCTCAGGAAATAAAATACAGCACATTTCTGAAAGCAAGGCTGAAAATGAAGATGTGCAAAACAGTCCAGCCAATTTTTTTTCTATAATCTCAAGACACTGGAAAAAATGTATTTCTTGCAATTCAGTTGGCAGGCATTACAGTTTCCTGCATCTGGAAAGAACCAAAAAGATGTTTTACCCTCTCTCAGTGAATCCAGCAAATTTTCACCACGTATTATCTATCACATTATAGCAACATGTACACAAAACAACCGTCTATTTGAAAACTTGCTCCAACCAGAGCTGCCACATTGTATCAGTTTACCACACTGTACACCATACACACCACACTGTGTAACCAGCCAAACCGTCTCCTCAGCACATTCAATAATTCTAAGGATAATCAGAAATAATCTTCCTTCCGTTTATATTTTTGTTGGCACCTGAGAGAGTGGAAAAGTGAAGGCAAGCAGTGGGCAAATCAAACACAATTGAGCAACAAGTTTCTTTATTCAGTTTAGCTCTTGGTTGTATTCTGTTCACTCTAAATAATTGTATTAAAGTCTTGGGGAAGGAAGCAACCATTTACAGCTTCAGCAGGCCTTGGATATAAAATCTGGATTGACATGCAGGGTGTCAGGATCCTGTTGTCTGGCTCGCAGCCAGTAGCAAGCAGAGCAAGCAAAGGAGCTGGGCAGTGCATCATCTTCTTTCTGACATCTTCTCCTGTATCTGGGTTTTGTGAAACCAGCATAAGGCCTACTGACAGCAGTGTATTCTTAGCCCTTCTTTGAAACAGCTTGATCTTTGCCTTCATGCTGCTGTTTTAGCATTGTTTAAAAGTGTCATTTGTAAAATCATGTCTAATCTAGGCTGATCTTGTGTTTGCTCTAATACAATACATCATCCTAAAATGTGTTACGATTTTCAGTCTTGTACCAGCCTAGCAGTGTTAAGTCACCTTGGACTAAACCATCAGCTAAATAAACAAACTATTATTATTGTTGCTGTTGTTCCTGTGATGGACTGGTGTGCCATCCAAGGTGTAGTTTTATAGCCTAGTGCCCTGTGATAATGGGATAGGCTCCAGACCACTGTGACCCTGACCAAAATAAACCAGTTAAAAATAATGGATGGATGGATGGATGGATGGGTGGATGGATGGATGGATGGATGGATGGATGGATGGATGGATGGATGGATGGATGGATTGTTGTTAATAGTTAATTGCACAAACTAAGGTTGATTCCTTTCATTTTCCCTGATATGTAAGATTGAGATAAAAATATGTATTAAATATAAATTTAATTGGAGTTATATATTAAATGCTAAATATGTGCGTTTCTTGCTTCCATACCTGGGTTACTGGACCAGCGACTGAATGGTTTTAGAAAAATTTTAGCTATTATTAAACGCTGAAACCTGGTGTCTGCTTATTTATAAACAAAAATATTCATCAGTGTCAACTATTTTAATAATTGGAAGTTATAGGTCTGCTTGGACTAGACAAGTACTAATGTCTGTGTGAACACAGAAAAAAACAAGAAACTAATGTACACAAGTGTTCAGGGTGTCAGACAGCGGGCGTCAGGGTTGTCAGAAGTTCTGGAACATTTCGGCCGTGTCCCCCGTTAATTCCAGCCCCATCGCCCATATTCACATGTAAACGTCCTCAAAGGACACAGCGGTTTGGGGAGCACAGTGTTTGACCCATTGTCACACGAAATCCTTGAGAAAATGAACTTATTTAACAGGGATTAAGGCGTTTTTGCGCCCCCCCCCCCCCCAAAGCGCGGGGGGGGGGGGGGGGAC
>UFQX01000139.1:281142-339585 GCA_900497675.1 Arapaima gigas
GGAGGGGGGGGGGGGGTGACACACCGCATAACAGCACGAGGGCGCGATGCGGGAAAATGGCAAAATTTATGGTTAATCTTGTAATTCATTTTTATTTATTACTTCCACTATGTGAAGTGTGTCGAGCCAGTTCACCTCGTGTAATAAATAGAAATATTCCGTTATTTTCCAGTGTTGATGTTTGTGGAATGTTAACTGGAGCGGACAGGTATCCGTCACAGACGGACAGGTTCGTACTGGACTGAAGGGTCCGTGTGAGCAAAACGTCTTTTGCTCGTCTCTGTTGCCCGGGTCGTTTAGTAAACAGCTCACTGTGAGTCAGTAATCGACCTTCTCGACATGCTCTGTGGAAACTTAAACTTATTTAAGACTGAGATCCTGTTTTACAGTCAGGGCTCTTGAGTTTTAGAATTAGTTAATGTAAAATAAACACCGAAAAATGTAGGTAAAAGACCCAAATCACTGAATTAGTAAAGTTAATAAAGTATTATTCTCCAAACTGTAGAGTTATTTAAACGAATAATTAACAAAGTAATAAACAAGGGTCACATTTGGCAATTCTGGGAAAAAAATCCATAATTTTTTGAGGGACTTTCACAAATGATTATTTTAAAAGATGTGTGTCCAGAAGATGGAGCTGCGCTTCCCGAGTTCCTGTTCAGTTTACCGTGCAAAAATCATACCGGGGAGATCGCTTAATATAGGACATCATTTTGCCAGAACATTTCTTTTCAAAGTGAGTGCTTTCTCAACTCTGTACTTTTCTGAAGGAAACTTTTCCAGTTTTTAATTATTAACCTTTTAATAATTCTACAGGTAAGACAGCGGGTATTAATTTATAACATTTGTGTGAGATTAACGTGCCTATATACTGCAATAAAACAATACAAATATACTTTTTACTGACATTAGAAAAAAAAAACTTTCAGGACGACACCAAACTAGAGGGTAACTAAAATATTCCATCTCAGTTCCACGTGGCTTTTCCACTTGTGCTGTCTTGGCCAGAAACTACTTTTAATTTCCCCAAAGTGCTTCCGTCCTCGGTGATCTCCGTTAACTCAGCGTGGGCCGTGTCGCTCCGGCAGAAGGCCTCCCTGCCCCCAGGCGCCTGCGCCCCGCTGTCCCGCCTTTGTTTGTCCACTTTCCACGCCGATTGTGTTTGTTAATTAGTTGCTAACAGCGTCGTAATGTGGCTGTGATGGATGGACGGATCGTCCGCTCCCTCATGTTCGGCCCCATGGTCCGGGGCTCCGACGGGTTCGGCGCAACTTCTGTCAGGGGCTTGTTTGGAACCCAGTTGCTCTTTCTGTCTTTTTCAAATTTATATTATTTTACTATATTTTTAGAAGGCACACGAACATTTATGATGGTGTTAACCTCATTAATTGTGTCGTAATGATGTAGGACTTTTGCCCCCATAATGAACTCCCGCCAAAGTGAGCGCGTTTCTGGCGCTGCCTCGCTGTAAAAAAAGGCAGATAAACCGTCTAGAACAGGAGCGCGACTGGCGCGGGACTGTGGCTCAGGAATGCCTTACTTCCAGCCGGCCTAACCTTTTATTTACCACATTATTCTATTATTCGGGAATGCCTGCTCTTAATTTGATTTATTTTACTTTTCCGTTCGAAGTTTTCAAGATCTAATTATACACATTTTATTTAAGAACATAGCTCTAGAAAAATGCAATGAATTTTATTGATTTCGAATTAAACCTACAAGGTTTATTGTGATACAAACTATAGCAATACCTGAGTTACATCCTTCATTTTGTGATTCAATATTTCAAACTACAGTAACGTCAAAATGGAGTATATATTTCAGAGTGAAGTCAGAGGAAATATTCTCGAAAAAAGGCTCATCTGTAGCGATTCGATTCTGCAGGCAGGTTTTTCAGTTATTGTTGATTTATTTTTATTTGTTCAAATCTTACATAAAAGTCAAACAAACACGCCTAACTGAAATCCACAGAAGAAATTAATAAACTGGTTGCATGTGCATTACGCAATAATAACTGCTGGCAAAAAGTGTGAAATAAATAGCTGAGCCATTACGGAGAAACATCAGTATAAAGAACCTCTAGGAACACCACCTCCCAACACACACACACACACACACACACACACACACACACACACACACACACACACACACACACACACACACACACACCTCTGTTTTACTTGGCTCAAACCCGGTGCACTCTGGGAAACGAAGTTCCAAAACTCCCGCTGTGGCTTTTTGGCGGCGGCGCGGCCACAAAATTCAACTACAGCCTTCACAATTCAGCCATGGCAACGGCGGCCGTCAGTCAACAAACGTCACGCCTGCTCAGTTTGCCCGAGGGGTTTTCTGCGTGAGAGTGGATCCCAGCCTGATGCGCTCATGCTGAACCAGCAGCGGGGTTTGCGGGCACCGGAGGCAACTGTCACAATGGAGAGCTTTATACGGGGTGGATCTACAGGCTGCGCTGCCGCTCCACTCACAGCTGCCTGATGAAGATGTGAGCGCTGTGCGTTTCGCGTCCGTCACAGCATCTGAACACTTGATCACTGTGAAAGGCGCGTGAACAGTGCAGCTCCTCGGCGTCTGCAAGTCCCCACACAGCGGTGGAGGTAGGCGGAGGCTGCGGGGGACAAAGATATTTGCAACCATAATACAAATTAGTCGAAATGAAGCGGAGAAAGATCGTAGTTGCCGCCGGATTCTGCGTGTCCTTCTTCTTGGGCACGCTGATGAATCTGCTCTTCATTCCTGGGTTCGAGCACCACCAGAACCACCCCGACAGGGTGCATCGATTGTACCGCGCGCAGCAGCAACAGCAGCAACAACAACAGCAGCAGCAGCGTCTCGCGGACGACACGCGACTCCAGATCGGGAACTCAGCTGCTGCTCCCGCTGCCGCCGTTGCTGCTGTGGAGGGAAATTTGGAAGCCACGACAACCAGCCAGCGGCAGGCGGACCTCCAGCAGCAGATCCAGGAGAGATACGAAGAGGTGCTCCGGTATCGCCGCCATCAGGCTTCCTGGACGGGCGCAGGGGACCCAGTTCGGCCCCTGGAGAGGAGGCGGCTCATGGACCTCGCCCAGCGGCACAGCTGGGACTCGAACAGAGGCGCGGAGAAGCCGGGCGGCCGCCTGTCACACCTGGCATCCCTGCACTCCCAGCCGCAGAGGGATGTGGCACCGAACCCCGGCAGCGGTAACAGCACTCGGCCGCTGGGCTGCAGCAGTATAGACAACGTGAGCAGCGTGCAGTACCTGGGCTCGGGCTACACCAAGGCGGTGTACAAGGTGGTGCTCAACAGCAGTCTGTCCGTGGCTCTGAAATGCGTGGACTTCGGGGGCCACGACATGGAGAACTGCGTGAAGAAGTACGGCTCGGTGGAAGACTGCTACAGACTGGCGTCCTTCAAGATTGTCAAAGAGATGACTTTGATGGAGCGTCTGCAGCATCCCAACGTCCTGAAGGTAACCGTCCCGCCGCTCAGATGCCCATTAAACCGTTACTGGTGTGCAGCGCCTGAGTGGGTTTCCCTAAAATATTCATCACAGTATTTTCACTGACCAGGGAATCACTTGTGGAGTTTTACATATTTCATCTTATTTTTACTATGCGATTTGGATGAAGCAGTTAACGACAGTGGATACATTTCTTTTATTAATTGACGCTGAGTATTTGTTATTTTTAAATGTGAAAAGTACACTTGAGGACGGTTTGACAGACCTGTAGTGAAACACACGTAATTTGTATGAAATAGAGATCAAAACGGAATTGACACAATCTGATCAAAAACTGAAGTCAAAATGTAAATTGTAAGTTGCCTTTCGCCAAATGACTTTTGTGAAAAAATACTCATTGATTTAAAAATCAAACATCTGGTTTAACTGTCCCACATCCACGAAACAAGAATAAACAAATGCTACATTAAAATTTCAAGAAATATTTGGAATGCAGAGTATTAGGGACATCGTCGCTATTTGTATTTTGTATTAGTAAAAGTATCATACGCGTGTTTTGTTGTTTCTTCTCTCTTGCATCCCAGTTCCACTTTTAATCCCAGTGAGCTTGCAGAGGAGCGAGCGCGAACAGTCCCGCACCATCCCGCACCGCTTCGCGCAGCGTCCTGTCCGGTCTCGTGTAGCCTGAATTTACGCGCCCGGTCTTCGTGGGGTCCTGATCAAATGTTATGAACAGTAGGACATAGTTTAGACCCCCATTCCCGTGGTATTATTTTAGCTGCGGGTGTCCGCTATCCTCTGAACCGGGTGCGACTCTGTCCAGCCGCTCCAGTGACCTGTGACAGCTTTTGGACCGCAGTGCAGTGGGATGATAAAATACCCTATATTTACAGTTCGAATTAAATGTGCCCACAACTACCTTTAAGTCACACATGAATGGTAGGTAAGATGTCCATGTAACTCGGGGAAATACTGCTGACGTGATTTTATCTTTTGTGTTTGGTGTGTCTCTATATAACGAGGCTGTAGACGTCACAGCAGCCGTAGCAATAAATCAGTGTGTTTAGAATATAACTTCACAAATGCTGAACGTCGAGAGTGACAGACATGCTGTGTCTCTTTTGCCAATAACGTCCGAGTAACCCCAGGGGGACCTGCACATGCTTGGCAGGGCACAAAGAGGAACCACCCGGTTAGTACCATCCTAGTACCATGTTAGTACCGTGCTGGTGCCACGGTCGTACGGCGTTGGCAGGGTACGTGTACAGGAGGGACCGTGTCCAGGAACCCCGTTCGATTTGTCCCAACAACGCAGACTAACACACACGTACACATAGTCAGTCGACCTGAACTTCGCAGACGTCCATATTTTATATATTAAAAGTACACACCGATGTCAGTATGCGTATATACACTGTATCTTTATGATGTAATTCTAAAATATCGTTCATTTGTTAGGCGGCGATAAGAGGAAATTTCAAGTGTACTTTTAAATAAATTGTCGCGATTATCATTCTGAAAATAAAGTGAAACGTAACAAAAACAAACTGTTTATTATGAACAGATTAAAAATGAATAATACAGTGAACTTAAGGTAATTTATTAAACTTTTTTCGTCGTTATTACGAAACTCATTAAACACAAATATATATCTAAACACGCATTATGCTTTGTTAGTATAGCATTAAATATGATTGGTTTACCAAGTTCGGCAGGTTTTTGAGAAAAGTGCAAGCAAAACATTTTCTGTACAAAATCTAATTTTCTTTATTCACCTATTATTAAATTAGTAGAATATTTAATTAATATTAATGCTTCATATCTCTTAAGATTTTTACAGTTTACATTAAAAGTATTGTTTCCTTGGCCTGTGATAAACCATTATAAACTTTTTATACTTCTGAAATAATACAAAAGTGTTAACATTTTTGTGAAGGACTGACTGATGTAATAAATTCATACATTGACATATTCAGTGTGATTAGCACTCCTTATGTGCCATATTACAGTTAATATACAGAACTCATCCTTTACACACTGAGCCTTAATACTGATAAACCTGATTGAAACTGTCTTACCTGGATATGATCAATTTAGGATTATTTTAAATTTGCCTACTAATTTTCAAATAATAGGACTGGTAAAGGAATCAAAGTGGTTTAAGGTAGTCACTGTGTTATTCAGAGTTTAGAAAATGCTGATACATAGAAAAAAAATTAATTATTTTCCATGAATAAAACTGTTGTTTTCAGTTATAAGATATATTTATAATCTTTGGCTTGATGAGACAGTAGGCCTGTTTTCCATTGTGGGCTGTTTGTCCTGAAGGCAGGACACAGGCCTCATTCAGCTGTCCCTTCTGTCCTGCTGCTTTCTGTTTATTCTGCAGCCACAGAGAGGTATTATAATTCCATTTCTTTATTTGCTACGGCCTTATTGATTTTAGCTGCACTGACAGGAAAAACAAAGGCTGACCAGAATGCTCATCAGGCTGAAACTGTGGGAGCGAATGGGCTGGAGGTCAGGGGTGACACCTGCACACTCAAGGGTTTGCTCCCCATAACTTTGTCCTCTTCATCAGAATTTTTCCACACCCATGCACACATATATACACACATATTTGTGGGGACTTATCACAGACTCTCACTTGAGTAAAATAAATGGTTACCGATGTACTCCAGTATAACTGAAAAACACATGAATGTTACCCAACATGTTTTTTTTATTCTTCTGTATTCATTAGGCCTTGTGAAATTAAAAAAAAGCTTTTTTTCGTGACTTTCCCATTTGCTCTGTTTTGTCTTGAGAATATTCCAGCATCATGAAAATACGTGCACATGCTCATAAACTGTTTGAAACTCTGACGCAAACAAATTTGTTTGCTCAAAGATAGGTGCTGTTTTCCACTATAGTTAGTACTTCTTGAAATTGCTGAGAGCATTTACTTGCATAATTAGAAATAAGATGAGGAATCCTCAACATTTCTTCTTGCACTACCCACAGAACAATACCCTGGGTCAAGAAAATGAAACCGAAAAAATAAAAGACTAAACTATCTCCTGCAAAAGTGAAGGAAAGGATGAGGGACAACATTTAGGGCATGTCAGTGGATACCGTTGCTGTGAAGGGAAGCTGTACATGTTCGTGTTTCCATTCATTAATCAAAAGCCACCTCAACATTCAGCCATGAATGACCCATACATACTGTCCAAGTAGACAATGGCCTTCAGAAAACATCGCGATTTAAATAAGCAAAAAAACAAAGAAAAAAAAAAATATTATTGCCTATGTATTAAATCAGGACTTGAATCAAAGTAGCAGTAGCTTTAATCTGACAAATTGTTCTTTTGGTATTTGAAAGTGGAATAGAATGATAAGGCTGATGTTATACTGTTTTATTTTACCCGTTGAGGAAAACCCAAAAATGGCTCAACTGCAGATGCAGAGCTTAATAATACAGGCCACTTAAGTCTTGTCTTTTTCTTCCGGAATGAGCAGCACACCTGTTGTATAAATAGCTGTGATTGATACTCGATGTCTCGAGTGCGCGGTTCAGAGAGCGAGGCAAGCTGGGGGGCACAAACTTGTGTGTTCACGCCATGTGCAGTGAGAGCTGACTTCCCTGCCCTCTTTCCCGTTAGCTTGAGTGTGAACAAGATGAATTCAAGTAGATTAGGGAAGGAGATATAAGGAGTCCAGGGTCAAACATATGGGGGAGGTGGGGGCACCAGCCGTCCTGAAGCAGGACACAGACGTTCTTATGGAAAGCTCCCTCTTCCCTCTGACAGCCACAGTGCACCAGATATTTAGATTATTTTTGTGTTCACATACCATTCCACAAGTGGTGTCCTCTTTTCCCAGTAGGCTGTGCCATTAGTTCTGAAATCTATAACCAGGCTGTGTTAATAAGAAACTAGATGCTCTAGTTGCAGGGGCCTTGGGGGTCATTGGAGGGAGGTGAAAGGTGGAAGGTGGGTGTGTATATGTGTAGGGGGGTGTTAGCTGTAGTCAACCCATACTTGCAATTAAGGCTGGGCTAACACTTTAACCCCCGGCTTCCATGGGAAGGAAGCAGAAAAAAAATAAATACACAGAAATGTGGGCTTTGCTTCAATCACCTCCCCCAACCAAATTCTTGATTAATCCCTGCTCTGTTTTGGCCATGCCCCCCGCCTTCACGTAGCCCTAGGTGGGGTAGCATTGACACTCGGAATCCACGGAATCCACAGAACCCTACTTAGCAGCTCTGACAGCTTGCAGCTCCATCACATACATCAGATACATCACATCAACTGGCATAAAATATGTAAATATTTCTGTGTCTAAATATATACACAAGGTTGTAACAGATAATAAATATTTAAATATATATCCAGCATTTGCAAACAAGTGATAGCACATGCGTGTTATGGGTTTTTCCTTAAAGGCAGAAATGTAAACACATGGAAATGCGTCACACTTGAGGACCGGAGTGAAATCCTGCGAACAGCAGTGTCTGTTTTATGATTTGAACATCCCCTTTTTCCTCCTCTGCTTGACACTGTTTGAAATGCATGTTTATTTTAGTTAGAGCAACCGTCGGTGAGGCGCGCTAATGTGAGCGCTTTACTCTTACTGTGCTTCTGTGTCTACTGCTCACGCTTTTGGGTTCACACACATGCTCAGTCACCCTCAGTGGTAAAATCGCTGAAATGCAAGAGTTTGAAGATTTTTTCATCAAAGGTCTTCTGTGAAGGTGGTCTTTTTTCCCCCCTGAGTGGTTGTCATTTTTTTTGTGAAATGTGTTTTATGTCAGTTGAATGACCTTGAAGCCATTTCTTTTAAAGATTCAACAGACTAAAATAAAGTTGATAAGAAAATTAAAAAAGGGATTCCATAAGACTAGGGTGTAAATGTCAGGGTGTGCATCAAAAGGGCAAAAACACACACGTCTAATTTACCAAAAATAATACAAAACCGCCATCAGCAGCAGATTTCTAATGGCAGCCATATGTGTATATTATAAATATGCTTTTATGTAGCCCGATGGTCAGTCCGGTGTGCCTAACCCCCCCCCTACTTAAGCTGTAGGGCAAGGCACACACAGACTGCCGGCAGAGTCTGGATATTTCTGTCCTGAACAAACACGCCCGTTGCTTTGCCCGTTTTGATTTGCAGCCAGGACGTCCTCATTAAAAAGTGTTGTGGAGTAACAGCCAGTCCCGCCTGGTCCTGTCCAGGTCCCTGGTTTATGTACACGCTGGTAATGCCAGTCACAGAAATGGCTTTGTACAATGTTGTTTTATCATAGTGCTCAGACACAGGGGTGTAGTTATTTCATGGATGACCCAGGGGTCTTTGGTTTGTCTTGTTGACCTGTGTTTGCATTGCTTTTGTAGCCAAAAATTAACTTTTTGTTCTGAAGTTGTTTTCTTTCAGCTACTGGGCTTAGACCCTGTTAGCTCAGGCCGAACATGTCTCACCTCTCACTTTCTTCTGGCCGTGGCGGCCCTGTTGACTCACTTGTTCTTTTTCCATAAGAAAATCAGAGACTGCCAAAAAGATTGTCCCTTCGACTTGACTTCTCTATGAAAAGTTCATTTTCACACTTACCTCACCTCCTGGGTTTTCTCAACATTTCACTCCTCAAAGAAACTCCTTTCCTTTGCCAGACCTTCAAAATGCTCATATGAATGCACCTTCTATTTACAGTAGTCATTTGTATCAAATGATTAGGCTTTTAGACTTAGAATGTACATGATACATATGGTAAAGTCAATACAAATTAAGTCAATAAAACGCATTCTGCATTGAATATGCATTTGTATGGCAATGGTAGGTTTTGAAAGAAAAACTTGCTGCGCTCAGCGAAGGAGGAGATGAGCAGCTTCCACATTCACATGTCACCAGTGCTGTAGTAGAGAAATGTTGACCCTGCTTTGCCAGGAGTGTTGTTATCTCATCGATACGCTCTTTATGGAGCCTGTGGGTCTGACTGTGTGGCTGCTGCTGTTCACGCAGCTGTGTTCACACTCAAAATGGTGGTCTGTGCAGCGCACGCACAGAAGACGCTTGCAGACACAGTGCAGATATACATGTGTACACAAAGTGTTATTTTTGCAGGTTGCTCGAAGGTCTCCTGCTGCTCTTACACACATACCTAGACATGCATGTAAAAGAAACATATTGCACATTGATTTGAGTAATGAGGGCATCTACAAGGCATGGTCAATCTGGCCGAGGAGTTCAGATTTAGGTGTGTTTTCTCTGCTGAGTGACTCCCAGGAACCATACAATGCAGTACCCCGCTAACCCTTGCTACTGAACCCCCCACTCCAACCCCCACCAATCCGCCTGGCAGCTCAACACAGCACCTAAAAATGGCTCTGCAAGCAGCACCTAAATTTGTCTGGTCCGATGATCTTCACACAGCTAGCTCTGCTGGCGCCTTGCACGTGACAAAGGCACCTTTCAAACCTGGCACTGCACAAATGAGAGAAAAATATATACTGTTTGTACACTGCTTATTGTAGCTGACCGCCACAAAATTCATCGTGTTCTTCAGATGATACGTTAATAGATTCCTTATTGAATATGCTAATATTCAATGAACCTGACAATGTTCAAAGTGTTGCTTGGGACCCAGTGGTGTGAGAAGCTTCATTTGAACCCAGGATGGGCAACTACAATTGCTAAGAACACCAGCTCTCCATGTAAAAGTTCTCCATACTCCCCTAGTCTTGAAACTGAACTCTGGGCTGTTATTATGTACTCTGGAAATTAAAAGCAAGACAAAAATCATCCCCATATAAGGAGCTGAGTTGTGTAAGAGAGCAAACAGACAGGGGTTGTAACTATGGAAGAGGACTTTTCTGACCTGTTCTGACTTACTGCGGCAAACAGTCAGTAGCGCCAGCAGAGGAATGAACCTGCACACTCGGAACCCGATGCCGTAGCTCTTCTGTGCCACTCTAAATTGAAGAACTATAACCGTTTTCAGTTTATTATTTTCAGAAGTCTTTACAACACAGCAATTTTGAATTAATTCAAACCTCTGCCTGCATCATATTGTGTAAAGAGCTGTAGAGCCACATAGGTTTCGTGTGGTTAGTCGGTGAGGTGTTGTCCAAAGGCTGGACTCACGGACCGAGCCAATGACCCCAGCTACATGTTTGCGCCCTTGTTACCTTTGGTTCTAAAATTACATCATGGTGCATTGTGTTTTGTAATAGTTTGTATTTTAAATTTTTTGCTTTTGCCTTTTTATCTGTCTTTTTTACATTGTACACACCGAGTGTAAAACCACACAGTCTAATTGTATTCATTTGGAAAAATATATGATTTCATAGATGCTTTAAAGTGTTAGTAGTTGTACTAATTCAAATAATTTTTAAAGCTTTGAAAATTTGTGTTTTTTGTAATGTTTGGCCAAGTGTCACAAATGCTAATTCTATATGGCGTTAACAGATTCATTTCATTATCTATCACCGTGTTTTTTTTTTAATATTCTGAAAAAAATCCTGAATAAAGTGAATACATCACAATAACTAATTTTAAAATACAGCCTACTAGCATGATCTTATAAAGGTGGTATTTTATTAAGTATTTTATGCTAACTAAAATATACTAAACTATTGTTGTTCTCCTTAAAATAAATGTAGTAATTTGCAAATAAGAAATCTTTTGCATTGCCTGTTACAGATTTAATACTTGTAATGTAGAAAAGCAAGCAAAAGAACGGAAAATATCCCTGTGACATTTTTAACTCCAAAAGCACAACTGTATGTTGGTTTTCTTTGGACTCTGCTTGGTGTTCGTGCTATGGTTTATGAAGAGATATGTTACAAATTGCTCTCTGTTTTTGTTTCTACTTAAATTTCATGCCAATTTATCAAAATTAGCTTTTTTCAGGGGGGGAGGGAGGGCTGAGGAGAAAGAAATCAGTTTCGGAAATGTCCCCAAGCAGCATGCTGGATGTGGGGTGAGTGGGAGTCTCTTGAGAATCAGTGCTTCCCGATGGGTTAAAGTGACCACATTAAAGTGATAAAGGAGAAACGAACACAGTGGAACTAAACATCATATTTAAGGAACAGGAATGTGAAAACTGTCGGGAGTTGACCAGGTTACTGATACTGTTGCTATTCTTGCTGGTGTAGCTGTACGGCTACTGCTACCAGGACAGCAGTGAAGTGGCGGACACGGTGACAGCCATCACAGAGCTCGGCAGCCCCCTGGAGATGATCCAGCTGCTGCAGACCTCCTGGGAGGAGCGCTTTCGGGTCAGTCCGCTTTCAAGTCCATATCTTGTTCAGCCTCTGAGTTTATTTCAGTCTCAGTCCCTCTCATTGATCTGTGATGTACACAAGTTACACAGTATGTGTTGACTGTTTAAAATTTTTGCCCTCCTTTGATGTGCTTAAATCAACAATTTTAACATCCCCTGGTGATGATCCAGGTCTACACATCTTAATATAGCGGGGTAAATAGACAAATATTAATATATTTATTTCACTTGGTTTCACATTTTACTTTGTTAATGTTGCCAAAGAAGAGTTATCTATGAAATTAACCATCGATATGAAAAGTATTTGAGAACCTCACATTAAACCTGTAATATTTTTTTATAGGAGTAATACAATCCGAATCCAAGAAGACTTCACATATTTGATGGCTAAGTAAACTAATAGCTGTGGAGCACACATGAGTTTAGAATTTTTTTTAGTCTTTCATCAGTGGTTGTCACTTTCAAATAACAACTACTGATGGAAATACTCTAAAATTATTTTTAGAGTTATTAATTATATACCACCAAAAAATTAAAGCTACTAAAATATTTGGTAACCAAAACATATGAAATATTTTTAAAATATTTGTTCTGCTTGTTTTGCTAACAGGTCACCTACATGAAAGACCTACTCATTGCTCATACTCGTTGCTCAACGCTCATCCTCAAAAATACAATTTTTTGCTCTCGGATTTGTACATATGGCAAAATGGTTGTGATGTATTTAGGTAATGAAGTTGAAGTATTAATGGTAGAGTTGGATTCTCCCCCAGTATATTGTTATGTAGCCTGTGAGCCTGCCGGTGTGTTGCAGATAAAGGAAACGCCATTTAAACAGTGCTGAGAGTGTGTGGTATCAGAATACAGCCCAATCTAGGCTGATCTGTGACAACCTGTACAGGAGAGCCAGATAAATCAGAGGAGCACAATGAAATTTTGTGGGGGGAAAAACAAAAAAACTGAAAAAGGACAGGTGGCAGCAAACTTTTCTGGAATTAGTTTAATCTGCATTAGATTACGGTTAAAATTGTTAACTAGCTTTAGTCTGTGGAAAACAGAAGGGTCACCCAAAATTTTAGTGGGAGCAAACACTTATTTTAATTGTACCGCATCTTTGTTGTCAATAAGCAGCTGAAGGGGCTTGTTCATGATTTTTAGTTTCTTGTGATGATAGGATTTGGGAAGATCCTGTGACAAGAAATGTGACACTTGCCTCATTAATCTGATTAGAAAAAATAATACATTGTCTGCTTTACATTTTTATGTATTGCATTACCCTTTGTAATACTACCTGAAATCACACTGACACATTTCAGTAGCCTTTGTCAGGAAAACTGTGATGAGCTGTTTCATAGCTTTGCTCCCCCCCAGACCACTGCAACCCTCCTCAGGATAAGTGGTTAATGATAATGGATGGATGGATGAATGTTTCAGGAGAAATACTGCAATATTCGCAGAGACTTTCATAACAATGATTTATTTCATGCTGTATTACACTCCCAACCAGACTCAAGGATTTCATATGGGAGCAGAGATATTGCAGAATTTATGCATATATGGGGGGGTGATTATTAGTCCAAATTTTAGGGGAGCTAGTACTGGACTAAAAGGGCGAGATGATGGGAGGTCCCATGAGGCACTTCCTGTTCGCCAGCCCCCCCCCCCCCCCCCCCCCCCCCCCCCCCCCCCCAACTTCCTGTTCCGCTGACAGGCTGCGAAGGCCTTGGCGCGCCGGCTGGCTGATCGCTATCGTGCAGCAGCCACTCTAATTATTTCCTATTGCTTCCTGTGGCCTGGGAGTGTCCTGCATGGGAGTGGGGGTGGAGGCAAGACTCCCCAGCCCGCAAATCAGGATTTGTTGCTGTGGTCTCAGCTGGGGGATGCAGGGCGTCTGGTGGTGTAGACTTAAGAAAACATGGTGGTGTGTTTAGGGGTCTAAAGCAACACAATCTGAAGGGCAAGGGTCATTGTGGTCTACAGGGGAATTGGGTCGGTCTGGTGTCTCAGCCTCTCGGGTCTCTAAACCCAGTGGAACGCTATTGAAACTTTTCGGAGAAGCTGCCACAAGGCTCGCATTCTGGACCGTGCTAGATCTATAAGCCTGTAGTCAGTCAGTTTGAGTTTCCTGTGCAGACCTTGTCCCACACTGCAGCCAATTTCACGTTCCTTCAACCCACGCAGTCTTTGTTCTCACGCATTTTCTGCCTCAAATCAAACAGGGGGAACAGCAACAGAAAGACCCATTAGTGACCCGTCCATCTTGCTGATATATGCGTCAGCACATGTGTGCATAACGCAAAGCCTCCATCCATATGTCAACACAATGGGCCGTAACTCATTTGACTTACATATAATGTAATGAACTATAATAAACTTATCTAATAAACTTGTCTGTAAGTCAACACAGTGGAACATGCTTGCAACCACAAGCTTTGTGCGATCATGAATCAAATCAATTTTCAGTGACCAGAATGTACATGTACACTGCAGCAATGAACAATAGCCTTTTGGGCCGGCAAGCAATCAGAGAATTTGCTGGGATGCAACCCAGTTTATAGGGGCGGTTGGTGGTGAACACATTTTTGAGCATCATGTTCCAGAGGGATTTCAAAGACTTATTATGATAGCTGTAACACACTTGTTTCTTTTTTAAATCTAGAACAGAAAGCTCTTTTGAATTACTGCCAGTAGCTTTTAAAACCTCGCCTCTGTAAATTTATTGTAAGTCCTTTTTGAAAAAAGGATTTTGGAATTAGTGGAAAGTGACCCATTTTGTTTTTTTTTTCTCTCAGAAGTTCAGTACCACATTCCTACATCCTTATGTTTACAGCATGTTGCTACAATGATACCAAAGCATTATGGGAACGATTAGAACTTAGCGGACACACTGGATGCGTTCATATCCCTTTTTCGCCAGTATGCTGAGCCCCGGTGAAATGCCCGCCCGGTGAAAGTCGCCCACCAGGCCTCTCTCCCCTGTGATCCTGAGTGCAAACGCTTAACAGGCACTTTCATAGCATTTGCAATTCAAATGAGGTATTAATGGACTCTGAGGACTGGACATGGTAAATCCAGGGAATTTCAAGCAGGCCATTTGGGTCTGGACCCATTTCCTGTGAGCGTTGACGAATGCTTTCATGCTTGTGCCTGCTCTCTTGGCCCCTCCAGTAGCGGACGCCACGCCCGTGTTCACTCGGCAGCAACCTAGCCAACCAACGAGGAGGCAGGCAGGCAGGCTTACAGGATGATTTCATTAATATGTGCCATGTGCCAGCCTTTTTTTTGCACTTATTCCGATTATACGGCCGACAGCCACGTCATCTGCAGGGTTTGTGGTATTCTGAGATGAGAAGAGCAAAATGCAAAAATAAAAGGCTTCATTTATTACTGCTCTCACACATACTTGTGGTGCTGAATCTGGGATAAAATTTAGACTGTGACCTGCCAAACCCTTCCCCCACCCTTACCAACCCACAGCCCTAACTCGGCTTCTCAATGTTCTACTTTCTACTAGTTACTCTTAATGCTGGGTACATTAAAAGCCGCTTTTGTCTGGCTCAAAGGAGCAGTGTTCGGTTCCACCCCCTGTCCGACTCTCTGTTGTCTGGGCCGCAGATATTAGTTATTCTCAGTGTGCCAGGCCCTTGGCCCCCTGTGCGCCCCCCCTCCACCCCTTCGCACCTCCCAGGCACAATGGGAGATGACTAATCCTGGGCCTCACGTACTGGGGGGTGTTACGCCCAGTCACTTTAGAGGTGCAGGAAGAGGGTGACTGGCGAAGCATTTAGCTAGGGAGGTGCTGCAGTCACAATGGATTCAATACAGCTCATCCATAGCTTACCCACAATTCACTTCTGTACTGCAGATCTGCCTGAGCCTGGCACGGCTGCTGCACTACCTAGCCCACTCACCACTCGGCTCGGTTACGCTGCTAGACTTCCGGCCACGACAGTTTGTCCTGGTGCAAGGCGAGCTGAAGGTCACAGACCTGGATGACGCCAGTCCTGGAGAGTCTACCTGCTCTGGGCCTGAGGACTGCATCATGGAGTTCCCTGCACGCACCTTCACTTTGCCCTGCCACCAGGGGCACTGCTTGGGAATTAGCGAGAAGAGGAACCTGTACAATGCTTACCGGTCAGTGTGCAAACATTCTTAACACACAGACAGCGAAAGGTCTAGTGATATGAATGTGTAAAATAATAGGTAAGATGTGTAGGCCACACAGCAAAAGAATAATAAATGTAAGTACAATAATAAACATGAACGCAGAGGTGTACACTTACCCAGACATGTACATTTTCTTAGACTCATACACATTTCCATTATGGTACATGGTGACACTCTGATGTTTGTTCTATTGA
Source organism: Arapaima gigas (assembly GCA_900497675.1). Lineage (NCBI taxonomy): Eukaryota > Metazoa > Chordata > Actinopteri > Osteoglossiformes > Osteoglossidae > Arapaima > Arapaima gigas. The sequence continues at coordinate 297,228 of UFQX01000139.1, forward strand.
ACTTTTAGGTTTTTCTTCACCTACCTGCTGCCACACAGTGCCCCTCCAACCCTGAGACCACTTTTAGACAAGATTGTCAATGCTACAGGTGAGCATACTGGGCCTGCATTACTTGTAAAGCACAACAGGGTGCTGTGTGATTCTTCTCTGTCTGAACCATTTCCCCTTCCATGCTCTGGCCTACCCAGAACCCTCCAGACATGTCTGTCTCTCCCACTGACTATCAGCATGCTCATCGAGGTGATGGTATGTCAGACACCCTTTCAGCACTGTTTTTCTTGGACACAACAGGCCGTGAAGGAACAGGGGCCTATCCACGTGGGCGGCCAATCTTATCTGATCCTGCTGAGGGCGCTCACATACGGCTTGCTCATACTCCCCTTTCTGTATCACCCAGCTACCTGTAGGATAGCATTGTCTCCTCCATACAGCTATGTAAAAAACTATATCAGCCATCAAATAAGTCAGGGAATGTTTGAGCTCCTCCTAACTTTGCATTACATACTATTATTGGACTATAGCAACGTGCTGGTTTATTGTCCTCCTCAGGCAGAGTTATGCGTTTGAGTATAATCTTGTACCTATTCCGTGTTATGTGTGTGTTGTCTTATTTGCAGGGGAGCTCATCTGGGGAGTAGATGAGACTTTGGTCCATCTGGAAAATGTTCTGCACTTGTACAAAACGGGACTGTACCTGCAAAACAGCACGCAGATGCATAGAACAGGTGGGTATACTGTAATGCCACACACACACACACACACACACACACACACACACACACACATACTAGAAGCAGCATCAAGTGTTGTGTAACCTCCCCTCTGGGAGGTCTAGTGATATGAATGTGTAAAATAATAGGTAAGATGTGTAGGCCATGTAGCAGAACAATAATACCTCTTATGCCACGACTCATCTGTCTCCCCTAATTGTCAGTACAATACCACCATTGCTCAAGGTCCCTAATTCATTCTCAGCCTGACTGCTTTGCATCTTTGACTGGGCGCTGAGGTTTAATCACAGGCAGAGGTCAGACAGGAGACCTTTAGACGGCCCCTAAACTTCACTGGGTGCTGCCCTCTGCCGCTGCTTTGAAGGCTGACTACTTGGGGAGTGTCCTCTAATACGCTTAGAAGGTGAAATGAGATGAAAAGGATTAAAATTTATATAACACAGAGGAAGAAGGCCGCCTGCTGTTGGGGGTGGAGGCATGGCTCATGGTGAAGTGACGGAAGCTGTCAGGATGTTTCACTTTCTCTGTCCCTCTGTAATTTTCACTCTTTGCCTCCTCTCCTCACCCCACCACTCTCCCTTCACCTTGCATCCTCTGCCCCCTCACTGCCTCGCTTCAGTAGCAGTGTGAGACAGATGCAGACAGTTGCTGACAGACAAAGGCATGCAGTCCAGACTCTTATCAGTCTGGTTAACCCTCTAGTGCCTTCACTAGTGGGAAGCACCACCTCACAGGAAACCCCACATTTTGAGACTGACAAGTTGCAGGGTCTGTCATGACCCGCCGTCTCTTAGCGATAGAGTGGAATTTGGTGGGCAGGTCCACTTAGTGCAGCACATGAATGGGTACAGTTACTCTGACTGTAGTAACATACTTTTTACTGGGACCAAAGGACAAGCTGGGACCAATACAGTATTGAGGAGAGTCTGTCAGACTGGTTCTTTTTGTTTTTACACCAGTGCGTCTCATTAGGGCACATGAGCAGTTGACCTACGCAAACAGAGGACACTGACAGTATATGTGAAAAGGCTGTGAACAAATTACATATTTCAACTCAAATGGAATCAGTCTCTATTCTGTATGGATAATTTGGAGGTATTACTGGGCTGCATTTTGTGATGTTTGGAAAGGAATGAATGTTGTCAGCTATACTATTATAAAAATATGCAATATGCATGATGGCTACACTGACTTGTGTTTATAAACTTAAATAATATTTGGACAGTCTAATATTATATGCCGTGATAAGCCGACTTTCACAACGATGGCAGCGTGTGTGAACATAAGAAAGACAAGTTATCCCATGTAGGTGCTGAAAATTCCCTACATAGGCACTCTTATGGTTTTCCTCAAATTTAAGGCTGTTCTTCTGAAGAATAAACTCTTCTAGGAGCTTTAAAATATTTCTCCAAGGCCTTGTGTGTGTTCTCGTACCACATGAGTTTTTCCACTGGAACAGCTGGCGTGTGATTTCTCCTGTTCCACAAGAGACCATAGGCATGGTCCTCTCTCAGCGGATAAACGGCTCTGTCTGATTAGCACTCTTCACACAGAAAGCCTGACTTCCAAACGCATGCCTTGTGCGAGTATTGTACCTCTGCGTACACACACCTCTTTTTAAACCCATTTTGGCAGGTGGCCCCCACTGCGCCATTCTTCATCTTCAACATGGCATTTTCAGAAAGTGAGAGCTTCATAAAGCATTAATTACCACCATAAACCATAGATAAAGTTGTAGTTATTTATTGCCACAGCCTCCACAGTCCAGATTGTGTGGGAGCTGGGCCTTTAACCACTGACAGTAAATACTGAGGAAGTCCTCTGCAGAGGCAGTGTCCCCCTCCTTCAGTCTAAAAGGAAGAGAAATGGTGTTTATATGGTCAAATAAACCAGCCCCCTAAATCAGCTGCATCTCAGGGCTCCTCAAGGTGTGTCTCCCACGTAGGGGAGCCCTCAAGAAGAAGGCCTTTGCATTTTGTTTCTACTGTAACCTTATTATCACTGCTGCATGCAGTGCACCCTTTAATAGCATTAGCTACCAATGTGGACTGCGTGAAACAAATGGCAGAAGATACACTCCTGCTTTCACATACAAATTAACAGACCTACAGACATGCAGCCACATACATTCAAGCTATCTCTTGCTTACACTTAGACACGCCACATACGTGAACATTTGTGAGTATCACATACGTGAAGAGACAGACAAAGCCAAGAATAAACCCTTCGTGACAATCAACGTCTTTGGTAAGCAACTTTATTGATATTAATGTAAATTTACCAAAATGACCAGTTGACTGACAAGTCGTGTTGGTCGCTACACTTGGACAGGAGTCAGCAACGAAACTCCTGATACACTGAACCATGCATCTTTCCTGCAATGTGGCTGTGAGGAATTTTGCTGCACCCATTGTTTGACTTTTTCCTTGGAATGTGAGAGGGAAGTCGACCACATCCTTGTGACCATTGAAGCCTGGATGATGGAGAAAGCAAATGGTGTTAACTTGACCATGTAATGTCGGTTTCACTTTAAAGCTCTCAGCAAGTCATTCTGCTTGTTTCAGTGCGTACATGTGCTCCCATTGTCCTATTTGGTTTATGCATCTGCTATGTACAGCTTGTAACTACATGTTTGCAGATAAGTATAAGATAATGTAAGATATTGTTCTGTGAAAGAAAAGGCTCAGAGAGAAAGGCAGGGCTGTTGGTTTAATTCTCAGAAATGGGGGACTTCAGTTTGACCCCTTTTGTGTCTTTTCTTTTATCTCACTCTGGTCAAGTTTGGCTGCTTTTGGTGCCTGTTGCCTAGAGACGACATGCATTGTGGTGGCACCGTGGTGTGTGGTGTTTACACAATGAGTGTTAAGCAGAGCTTTCAAGGAGAGGGTGGATGTTTGGTTGTCCAGGATCCTGACTGCTACTGTTGGAATTGCAGGGCAGGGATGCTCTACACCTCAGCACCCCTGCCCTGGTCACAAACATAATGAGGTGCCTGTGGCCCTCCTCCTCACCCAAACAATGCTAATACTTGTCACCCACACGTGCCCCCTCTACATAAGCACAATGCAGAGGGATGAATGTGAGGACCAAACGAGAGTCCACCTCAGCCTTGTCCATGTGCCTCTGGTTCTTTTGCTCCTTGGGCCCTGTAGCCCCCCTATGGCCTGTTCCAGGCACTTCATCAGGGTTATAAACCGGATCTCTGCAGCTCTCTGTGTTTATAGTAGAGATTCACTTGGCAGATATCCCCCATTGCTTGAACCCGATAAACACTCACCCAATTTTGGCAAAACCAATTTGGACTCATCACAAAAGTCTATTGCTATATAGGAAAAAAGCTCACAGTGATGAAATCAAAAGTAAAAACTGAAAATCTTCTGATACAAGTTCATAATATGACCGTATTCTTACTTTTTGCCTACTTGCAAGAAAACAGAGCGATGTTTTAATGCTCTCTGTTTCTGACAAATTGCACATTCGGGACTGCAAATTCTTGATCTGATACACCTGTGTGGTGAGCATTTAGAGTTTAGAAAGATCTTAGCCCTACCACAGTATACCTCTTTAGATCTTTAGTTCCAAATTTCACCTTTATTGTGGTTTCTGGCCCTTTTCCTCTCATTTCTGCACTTAGTGTTCTATTTCCATTGTTCTTTTCAGTGCACATCTTTCTGCTTCATGCTTTTCCTTTTGCTCTCTTTTCATCACTTCTTTTTTTCCCTTCCTCTTTCCATATTGTAATTACCTCTGCGCCCTATTCCCTTGACAGAATACCAGCGTGTGCCAAACGCCTCCATCGCAGGTGAGAACTATCGCTGCTGGCCCTCCTATCAACACGAAAGCTGCCTGCTGTCCGTCTTCAGTGTTCGTGAGGCCATTGATGTGTGCGAAAGTCATGCCCAGTGCCGTGCTTTTGTCATGACTAATCAGACTACCTGGACAGGTGAGTTGTTACAATTACACATGCATAGAATGTATGTATGTTTATAGGGGCTTTGAATTTGTGCTCTGAGAGAGTGATTGAATTTGACCAACATCACCTCGATCAAACAGCCCCCGTGCAGAGAAGAAGGACATCTGCATTAATAGCTGCCTTCTTGCACCTGTCTCTCATCACCCTTCCCCGTCTCCTCCCCCTCGTCCCTCGCTCGTCCACAGCATGAACACACTTCATTAAAACGCAGGCTGAAAGGAAGACGTCAGCACAGCAATCGCTAATCTTTATTGAAACAGACCCGTCTAGACCAAGAGCACTTTCACATTCCTCTTCTCCATCTTCACCCTCCCCCTCCTTTCCTCCCCCTTTCATATTTCCACCTCTTTCTCGCTCACTCTCCCTCTCTCTCACTCTCACTCCATTCTTCTCTTGCTTTTCTGTAAATGTCACGTGTTTTCCCGTCATTGATTTAATATACTGCACATGATGTTCCACAGAAGTGAAAACGTCTTCTGAGTCGATTAAGACTGTAGAGTTCTTATCATCTTTTGAGACATTACTGAAAATTAAAGCGCATCTATATCAGTGGTTTTTGATGTCTAATTTGAGGGTTGGTACAATAGTTGGTGAGTTTGTAGGGGTGCGCGCAGACTCACAACTCTTTCTGTTTCCACAGGCCACCAGCTGGTGTTCTTCAAAACGGGCTCGGCCAGCCTGTCCCCCAGCCCAGGGAAGATTGTATACCTGAGGCTGAGTGGATGAATGCAACCCTCAGAGGTACAAGGATCAAGACTGCCCCAGGATTCACTGTTATGCCCTTGGGGTGCCCAGTTACAAGGCAGAAGCCAAAGGAGAACAGTATGATGCGTCCAGTGGTCAGGGACACAGAAGACTGGTTGTACTGGTGTACTCCCCTTCTATACCCAGGATTGTCAAACTGAGAAAAATAACCAAAACAGGGCTGTGTATTGTGCAATAACTTCTGAAACTGTGACCATCACTAGTTTTTTTTTTTTTTTTGCTTTGCATTGGCTAATACTGCTTGCGGGTTTGCTTAGCAGGTGTCCGCATTAACTTGCTTATGGAAGGCCTGCTGTGCCTCTGGAGGTGTAGGGTAAGACCCTCAGGTTCCAAAATAGAAGAACTCCTAAGAATGCTAACTCTCTTTTAGAGGCTCACGTCTGATGACGTCTTTAAGTTCTCGTCTGATGACGTCATTGGTCACTCAGTCTATGGTCATGCCAAATTTTCCTACCTAGCCCCAGGTGTACATTTATTCCAGGGCCCAGAGCCTCAGCCCAGGTCTGTGAAAACCCCTGGCCTAGTCAGACCCAAGAATTTCCTCTGAAGAAGTGGTCTTTAAATCAAAGAATGGTTGGTCAGATTTTACAATTTTATTAGGCACTAGTTTTTATGTAAAAGATGAATGTTAGTCTTATTCTATCTGTTGGAAGCACGTGGAGGCAGAAGTTGCTTGCCATCTGATAATCCATTTTGACAAAGTTTTGTTCTTTTAGTATTGTTGGACAGATGTCACTGTGTTTGTTTTTTTCAGCCAAACACCACTCAGAAATAACAAAACAAAAAGGGCTATGCTGGGACTAGGTGGTGAAGATTGAGCAGTTGCTAGCTCAGATGCCTGGCTTTCGGCATCATCTGTGCTCTGCTGGGCCCGGGGATGAACCACAGAATGAAGGAGCTAATCGAAAACTTTCCAAAGGAAATATTAAATATTTCAGCCTCAGTGCGCTTTCAGTGAAAGCAATAGCAGAGCATCAGTAAATGAACTTGACAAAATTTATGATTTTGTTAAGCTTCCCTTGTTGCTTGTGTTAATATTTGCTGTATATGATGATTTAAAACTTGATCATGAAAGTCATATTTTTATATGGAAAATTAAAGCTGTGCAGCATGTTAATATGCTATAATTGGTATGTTGTCTCTGTGTATTAGTTTCTGTCTGTGATTGATCAAAGGGCCAGAACTATTATTTAATGTTGTTTGAAAAGCTGCACCATTGACTGACCACCCAGGAATGGAAAGAACCATCTCTTGAATCTTCATGAGTTGAAGGTGATGGAGAATTCAGGTGTGTGCTGTTTTTTGTATATTGGCTTAATGCCTATGAAATCATTTGTAACATATAAGCCAACAGTGAGAGGACTAGAGGCTCTTTCTGGTTTTTTATGCCAAAACACCTTTTGAGTTGTATGGCTGCTCTTGACTCTGGAGAATGGGGTAGCTAGCATGACCACAATCCCATCTGGTTCCTCCTTGGTTTGCTGCCTAAACCAGCTGCACTTGAGTGGTGGGGGTTGGGTCAGGGTTAAGCACCCTTCCTGTCTCTCCTGCACCCAGGAAAGAATGTGGTTTAACTAGGCAGCAGTGTCCCTTTTGTGTGTCTTCCGTCTCATATTCTAGCTCTAATGAACTCCTGGTTCCCACCCCCTCTCACCTGGATGCTTCAGCACAGTGGGCCATAGTGAAACACTGAATGGTGCAACCTCTGACCTTGAACTCTTGACTCACTGGCTTCATGCAGCCGCAAAGTGGAGGTTATTAACAACTGGGAGAGAGGAGGAGTCAATGACTAATGTAGGCATACCTGGATAAGTATTGTCCACTGGCCATCAACAATATGACCAAACAGGCTCCATTCTGATATATATGTGCAGACACAAAGTCATTAGACGCCTCAGTGTCATCCTGCTGATATGACCACTTATATTAAAGTAGGGTATTGTATGAAACTGACACATCCAAAAACTCACCAAGTATCGATGTAATCAGTCACTTCACAATGGTTAATGTTGTAGGAGTGAAAGATGATAGCAAATCAGTTGTTAAAGGCTGGCAATAACCAGGGCAGTGCCCTTTTCACCCATAGCAGCATAAAGAATTCCGTGTCATCCCGTCTCTTTCCTGACTGGCTAAACAAAAAGCAGACCGCTGCGACCCCCTAACTACCTATACATGGAGGGCTTCCACCTGGCACAGGTATACTTGATGTCATGGTTATGTTTGAGTGGCCCAGAGACGACAAGCACCGGTTTTGACATTTAATAGACTTGTGCAAAAGTTTACTAGCAGCTGCTTTCCATATGAAGTCTTTCCCAACCCATAAATGTTCTTTTCAAATAGAGCAGTGAACGTCCTCTGGGCTCTGCAATGTGGACCATTGTAGAATAGCCTGCAATGGTGCCAGCATATAGACACAGTAGCTAAATAAATTCACTAGCACCTTTTGTGTGCACTTGGAAGGTTTTTGTATGTGAGTACTTTTCAGAAAATAATGAAATGATGCCTACCTTAGGATAAAGAAAATGTTTAGTATTTTATTAAAAAGATAGGCAGATTAAAAAGATGTGGGTTGAAAAAGGTGGCAGGGAAGAGAAAGGAGGAGAAGAAAGAGGACTGTGAAGCACCTCCTCTTGTGTGAAGGGCAGCATCTGTGTTTTATTGGTTTTGGGATTATGGCTTTTCCTGAGGTACTGCCTTCAGGGTCTGTGCTGGTGGAGAAGTCAGACCCCAAGGGCTCCCTCTGGGCCCCAAACTGCTAATGAGAGCCAGACAACTCTGCTGGTACAGGGGTGTGGCACTGAGCCCTACCCCAGTCACACCCCCTCTGTATCTTGCTTCTTATCCTGTTCTGCTATCTCATCCTTCCCAGCCTTCTCTTCTGCCTTGTCTCTACAACCTCCTCAAAAACCATTTGCTCTAAACATGCTATAAATCACCGTTAAAATGATTATTTTGTTGTGGTCACATGTGTGGCACGTGTGTTTATCACCAGGCAGTGTAACAACAAAATCATGGTGGATTGTTTCTTGTCAGGTTCCCTAAATTCCTGGTCACCTCAGTGCTTGGGGACCCAGAAGGTGGTCTGTTCAAGTACCAGCGTGGCACTCCTGCTGTTTAAGTTACTTAACCTGGATTGCTTTAATTTCTAGGCATAAAAATGTGAAAAGAGAACAAAAATTACAGACTGTACAATAAGTAACTATAAGCCTGTCTGCTACATAATAATAGTTAATGGTATAATAGTGCATTTTACTGTGTTTCACTCCCCTCTAAGTATAATGTAGTGATAACAGCAGGTTGCAGTGGTGCTTCTCTGACCTTCAAGCAGTCCCACGACTCTTACTAACTCAGCTTAAGGTAGTCGATTGCTTTCTGGTTGGCCATGATTTGGCTATGAACTTATTGTCAGCTGCTGCCCCATTATAAAGTACCAATGGTTTGTCAGAATCGTGTCTTTGTGGCTCATGCATTCTGCAGTTTTTTTTTTCTGAGGTGGCTGTGAAAGATGTGGTTGTTTTGTAGCATTATGGTTTGGTCCGGTATGCAACCATGCTAAACTCCAACTGTTCTTTCTGAAATGTTCCTTTGTTTTTTTTGTCTTTTTTTTCCTGAGATCTGCTCCACTTGTATCTCCTTAAAGTGAATCACCTTTTATTCTTGTATCCTCTCATTCCCTGCTGTTCTGCTCCTCATCAGCAGATTAGCCAGACTGAACCAACACATTAGAATTGCTGGAAACTGAACTCGGTATGTTATTTTGTATGTGACACCACTTCTGCTGCTGCAAATGACAAAACATAGATAGGATAATTACTCTGGAACTGTAGTATTAAATTGGAAAAAACTTAGGTACAGCAGTAGCGCATCTGGAAGGAGCAGCCCTAGGAGATTTTCAGCTAACCCAAACAAGATAGAAGCTGCTCTGTCTCCTCCTCTGGAGTCCATTTGTCTCAGTTGAAGAGCTTCTGGGAAGCACCAAGTGGGGTAGGGTGGAGGGGTTCTGTCAAACACAGAATGCAGAGACGATCTGGCTGTGGGTGGAGGAGCCTGCTGAGAAAGGGAGAAAGGCCCCATCAGGGATAAAATGAGGATGACTCCAAAATTTGTCAAAAGCCGATGTGTCAGCTGTGATTTTGCTCCATGCAATCCCAGGAACTTCTATTAAACTATACCACAGTTCATAACTTGCACAGAAAAATCCATTGTGTTCCAGCATGTTTGGGAAAGGGCTCCACAGTGGAATCTGCAGTGTAATGAGTTTGATGTCATTCCCTGTGATAAGGCAAGCTAGATATGTCAGTCAAAACCCAAGCAGAAGCCGGCTGGAAGCTATCAGCAGGACTCAGAGGAAATGGAGCTTAGAACTCGGATAGAAAGAGAGGGAGAAGACGCAGGAACTGTCACTGCCCTATATATTATCTTCAATTTTAGCACCCAGAGCCCAAAAACATGGTGCTGCTCAGTTTGAGGGGTTGAGTTGAGTTCATAGCTCGGGAACGACTGTAGGACAAGGGGTTCAGGAGGGATGTAACTAATTCTCATGCTTGTGTGTTGAACTGGGGCTGGAGTTGACTCCTTAGAATAAAGTAGTGTATGGAATTGCTGTGATTATTTAGTGCCAGAGGGTGTTGTATAATTGTGGACTCCTATACCTAAAGCCTTGCCATCACATTTGTTCTCAAAGCAGTGCATGTCCTTGAGGGTCTTATATTCAGTTAGATTGAATTTGTGTGTGTGTGTATATGGAGGACAGACTTGGTAGCTTTGTTGAACAGAGGTGAAATAGTGGGATGTCACTTAGAGGAAGTGTAAATGGTTTTCCCAAGGGGTACATGCTGCTGAGCTCTTTTACACCCTCCCCTCTCTCTCCAGTGCCTCGGGGGGATTTGCTAATGTTAGCCTATGGCTGTCGCCCCAAGGCAGGGATCACACTGGTACCATTGTCTATCACTTCAGGAGTGCACACAGATGCACTTTATTACAGCCTTGCCCCCCCCACCCAAACCTCTCCACAGACCCCCTGGGTACAGAAAGAGCACAATGGCAGCAATTGTTGGCACTGGCTATATATAAATGTCTGGGCTTGTCATTTAATCTGTGCATCAGGGCCAGTGGGTTGTGTTTGGGAGGGGTGTAGGGGTAGTGGAACACAGCATCGATGAACCTGTGGTGTCTGAGAGACGGGTCAGGCTGTCTCCTTCCATGCCTCAATCAATGACCAACAGGTCAGCCAGCTCCAGGAGAATGGTCTTCTCCTTTCACACTTGGGATGGTACCATTTACTGGATTACTGCTTTGCATAACATTCTAGAAGTTTTGGAAGCATTAGGTGACAGACAGACAGATGACAAGGGTCTTTCTGTGCTCCAGCCACCTGGGTAAAGAGAACATGTTTCACAGGGTTCTGCTGCGACTTGATCTTCTGTTTCTTTTTAGAGATTTGATTGCTACTCATTTTCACTCAGTTTGATGGTGTTTCTCTGTTAACCCTCCTCACACCATAAACCTCTGCATAGAGAGATGAAATCCTCCCTCTAACATCCAGCCAACCCAGCTTCTGGTCACAGCATATACACCTTTGTGGCTTTTAGCTAAAAAAAAAAAATCAGAGCATTATCAGTGCCTGAGTATGATGTGGCATTTCTTGCAAAGGATTCTTCTACAGGTGCTGAACTGTGACAGTAATTAAAAGCAGTTTTACTAAAACAGCCACACGCTTCTCCCAAAAAACCAACCATAAATTTCCAACTTCCTCCTCATGATGTCTACATCAGTCACCATAGTCTACACATCTGAATCACAACCTAATTCTACCCTTTTACAAACAAGTTATAAACATGTTAATCCAACTAAATCATACAAACAACTTCTAAAATGCAGATGATATTTTTATTAGTTACATGTTCTGTGAATTGGCTTTGAAGAGAAAATGCACTGGATCTTCTTGTTAGTCTTTGGACCAGTCAGTGTGGGCCATTAGTCCAGCAGTGTTTTGGGGCTGGAGGCTCCCAGTCTAGCAGATTTTAGCAAAAATATTTTCAACTGCTCCTGATTTATAGCTAAATCGCCAGATGCTTGACTTTGTATCAACATTGTTACTTCAGCCAAGCAAAGAGGTGAAGTAAAACTAAATCCCAGCTGAGGCCACAGGCCTCAAGAGTAAGAGTTAGATCCAGGTTATCATCAATGGGACTGCTGCTGATTCCTCTATCCCTGTGCCCTGTGGTAATGGCAGTAGAGTCAAGTACAGCCTGAAGTATTGGGTCCACTATGGGACTTTGTTAACAGCAGTCTGTCAGCACCAGTGCCTGGGGAAACTACACTCCCCTGAGCGCTGACCCTGACTGAGCCTGCAGAAACATATAGCACACACACAATTAGACTACGTGTATATGTTAGGCAGCTGGGCGGCAATGCAGCACTGAGAATGTTCTGGATGAATTAATGGCATGGATAAACACGGGACACAGAAAGTGATGGTGAGGAAGCCTAGAGGAAGAAAAAATAGCCCACACACATCATCTGACTTCATGGTTTTGCCTACAGGATTGGTCTTATTCTTTCTCATGAAGCCATGTAATTGACCTGGAGGGCAATCAACAATCAGCATCAAGGTCTGCTGCTTACATTCGTGGAACCGGAATGGGGTTAGACCAGTGACATAATGTTGTATGTTTAACAGGGAGAACAGTCTCATTATTAATGTTTTTAATTATACATGGCAGTACTTACATCTGAGCTGTATATTGTTTAAACTGTGCTTATATAAAACAGGATGAGTGTACGGTATCATGGTGTGTCAGTTCAGATCTTGGTGAGATTACAGCATCTTCGCACCAGTCTCTCTCTTTGATCAGAACTGGTTTGGTTTAAAGCAAATTGTTGCAGTCAGATGAGCTGAATTACTCAGGCTTTTGTAGGGATTTTTCTGTAGCAAAAAAACAGAGTGGTTTAGAAGCTGGAGTATGACCTGAGAGTTTGAGGAACGAGCAACAGAAGGGTGCACTTAGCCTGAATTGCTTTAATGAAAAGAGTACTTTTGGAAGTTCTGTTATAAGCATCCATTAAGTAGCAACCATAATCCACAAAATGAAACAAGCCAATCAAATTTTGGCCATTAAAAAAATCAAAGCATTTGTCCAAATGATTTGATGTGGGATGGAAGCCTATATCCCACTGCAGTTGTCTCAGCTGCTTTCATCCTGACATTACAGTGGGTAGTAACAGCAAGCAGGGGGTGCCTGTCCATTTAATCACTGCTGCTGGTTCACTTGGAGGTGCCTGGATCATTGCATCTGTGGTCCAAGCTCCATGCACATTTAGTTGCAGGAATGAATGGTGGTTCGGGTCTAACTGCCACCGAGTCTCCATGTCTAACAATGTCATGGAGGTTGTAACATGGGGTCAACCAGCAGTCACACACATCCCTGTGACTCCACCCCCCAAAACAAAGCTCTCCTGCGACGCCAGTGTACAGTACAGACCATTTGAGGATGCTGACATGTGTGAGGGACCACAGTGAAACATTCACAGAGCTTCACAGACAGTGTTGAAACAAAACACTTTATAACCTCTGGCATTTTACAAGTTCATTTTATACATTGGTTCACACGCTAATTGGCCGTAGGGACAAATTTAAACAGAGATTTGAAATTATTTTTTTTAACTGTACAAAACTCAATCAAAACAAATATTCCTTTTTTAAAAAAACATAAATGAATGTTCCTTCCTCTTGGGATATATACACCGTTCCCATAGCACTCTGCTGCAGCTATACTGGCAGTAGGCAAACATTTGCACATGTTTTAAATATGCTGCATGCTGAAAGGTAGAGTTAATTTAGTAGTGTGTGTATCTGGGGCCCATATTGTAACTTTAATTTTCACTAATTTTTCTGATAATATGACTAAGTCACATGAATGCAATATAAAAAAAACACAGGAAAACAAAACAGAAAGTGGACACAGAATTAGAGACATACAAATTTAGACCTCGGTGCGTAGATGAAGTAGAGTGGTACAGGAGAGAGTGGAGGAAAGTAAGAGGAAAGAAATAAGGAAGGAAATGTGAGAGGAGGAGAGAATCAGAATGATGGAGAAACTGTGTGTGTGTGTGTGTGTGTGTGTGTGTGTGTGTGTGTGTGTGTGTGTGTGGGTGTGTGTGGAACCAGAAGGCAGAAAGGTGCAGTAGCTGATTTACCCATTCATAGCTGCTTGGCTGTTATATACACCAAAGGCATTGTAGACATGATGGTGATAACAAACAAGAGGTTATACATGGCAAGGGCACTGATGTATAATGAACAGGCTGGAGACCTACCAAGAAGGTTTCCAAGAAATGTTTTATACTTCTTATCTTATCTAATCTTAGCAGGCCTTGAGAAACAGGTCCTGAACAAGGAAGCAATCGGGACACAATGCTTTTGCAGAGAAGGAGTCCGGTTCACCCAACCCCCTCCTTCTGCCGGCCCTCAGCACCTTTGGCCATGCCACCCACAGTGCCCTATCAGCTTCCGATCAGGAGGGCCATGCCAACCTTGTGGAGGGCATCTATGCAGGGAGGGGGAGGTGGAGTGAAAGAAATGCATGGTTTCATCTGGGAGGGTGTCTGCACAGTGTACAGTCAGAATGTGTTTATTATGGCAAACCAAAATGCCCATTTATAATAGGCTGACAGGGACTGGGAAACGTCAGTGCAGACACACTGGCATGTGTTTGCGTGCCTGAGTGTGTGTATGTGTGTGTATGTGCACGTGAGAGAGAGACAGAAAGATAGAAACTGCGGAACTCATTTTTTCATATTCTGAAAGAGGAAATTATGTTTCTTGTGAAAACAGATGAATGGGGCTTTCATCATTTAAACATAATGATGAAATGTAAGAACTGTTAAAATCCTAGAAAAATCAAACAAAACCAGTTTTTGTTTCATTAAGTTTTTAAGGCTCTCAAACAATTTCTTGATTTTCCCACACCGATGTCTGTGATATAAGAACTTTAATACATTATGTTTGAATTACAATAAAGAACAGTGTGCTTGCATCAATAATTTATGCTCTGTGCTACACAAAAGCATTAAAATGCTAGTTCTTTCATATTGTGTTTCTCATTTTTAATATAAATTATTATAGATTTTTGTACATCTCTATTTTTTACTTTTATAGTTTAATCTGAGATATTTTGCTTCACTGTTTCACTACCTTACAATAATACAGAGTACAATTGAATGGCACAACTACCAATAAAACTGCACACAACTGCTTCACCTCTTTATGTGCTCAGAACAGCAAAAAAACAGGACCTAGTGGTCGAAAAAGTGCAAATATTTTATTTTTTTCATGCTTCTTTCCATAATGCCATGTGTACAATACATGCACAACTTTTGTTTAATATTGGTTTCCTTCACTGGGTTTCAGAATAATTGCATAATTTTATTTGGATCATTATTTACACTGAAAATTGTTCTGAAACCATCCTAAATTCACCCCAGAAAATTGCCCTAAGTGATACCTAATATAAGGAACAACATAATGGATTAAAAAAAGAATAATAATCAATGACAATGTTATGTATAAATTAATTCTAAAAATAATGATTTAACAAAATTAATTTTCTATTATGGTTCTGCATGGACTGGCTAGAGGAATGTGAAGGCTATATGTCACAATTAATCCAATGAATAGTTAGAAAATTAAGGCACAATGGTACATACATACATACATACATACATACATACATACATACATACATACAGCTATAGAAGTTAACTAGGCAGCTAGGCAGGAACAAAGCAGGGTGCTGAGATTTTCATGACCTCATGCCCCTCTAGCAGAGCACGTGATCAGGAGTCTCCTTGTGGTCAGATCTAGTTAGTCCAATGCCCAAATCTCTTTCAAGTTCTACAGAGTGGAATACAGAGACAAAACAGTTCTAACCAATGTCTCCAAAATGTTCACGGGTTAATGTAGGTTTCAAGTCAGAGGAGCTTCTCACATAATATTCTGTGACACCATATTCACCTGGTGTCCCCACATAGCCCAGAGGTCTGCAATGCCTGTGCCGAAGTTCTGCATTTTAGACTGTGTTAAAGTTGTCCACCAGCAGTCAGTTAAATTCTACTATAGCAAACTAACCTATTCAAATAACGACTGTCAAACGTGTAACAAAAGCCTGTGCACTCTTTACAAAGGCATCGTGGACTAAACATGACCCTCTTGCATCACTGCTCTCAGGCTAACACTGGGTCATGAAATCAGACTTTTAACAATGGCCTGTTGCTCGACCATTGAAACAGCCTTGTAATGTTCCCATCACACATCAGCGTGGAATTCACACAGCGAGTGTGTCGTCATCATATATAACACACTGTTTCCTAAGAATACATGCTAAGTTGTCTTAGAAGAAAGCAAGCAAGGGGTTATAATGCCAAGGGAGGCTGCTGCAGGAGTTCTAGGGTGTACATGCTCTTCTAGGATCCAGTTGTGGGAGTGGTGACTGTGTCGGTGATTCGGTCAAAGAAGGAATTTCGTGTGAGAAAAGCAGCAAGGAAATCAGGTGGTCTCCAAGTAAACCCCCCCATTGCAAATCCCTGTAGACCTCAAGTGACCATTTCATTGTAGAGATCGCCTTCTCGCTAAGCACCTGGCCAAGACAACCTGATTCCCTGTATACACTTTTCCCTAGAATATTGTGATTTATGCACAAAGTTATAAACAAGAAAATTTTGGAGGCTATAATGTAATTCTTTCAAGATGGTTGGGCTTCCTTAGAGGCTGTTTTGGGGAGCTTTCGAGGAGCCATGACAGGATGCCTTTTGTCTTAATCCTGCTTCATCTGTGTATATCTTCTGTGATGTTGCACAACCATGGGCTGCAGGTGGGGGAGGGTCCAGTGCGGTGGGAGGGGGCCCAGTTTGCAAATCCTCTTATCTGGAGTGTCTGCTTTGTTAGTCTTTGGGTGCAAACATTTAATCTGACATGTTTTGATAGTGCAACAAGTAGGCCAAACACTGCACGCGATCTGTCACAGGTGGCAGGTACGATAACGCTGCTCTCAGGCAGATGGGAAAACTGAGGTGGACAGTGACACCCCAAGATCAACGAAAACACCCGTCAGTTTTGACCTTGCTACCCCAGTTCCCTGCACACCCTCTTTATCTGCTTTCCGCTATTATGGGAATGTGGAGGGGAGGCAAGGTTCTGAGGGTCTGATGGTGATCAGGTGAGCAAGGAGCCACTTTGCTGACCTTTAATTAAGCCTCTCAGGCCTGTTGTTTATCTTCTGTTTGTATCTCAACTGAGAATGCTCAGCCGCTGTGGAGAGTCAGGTCGGGTCCTTCTCCCTTGGGGGTCCCAACCCCTAGCAACCCCTCATGTCAAGTTGCAACAAATCCGCTTGATCAAAGGGGCGGGGTCTGAAAAGAGCAACCCAAATCTGTTTATTTAAAACAAGCCCCAGGCAAACAGTCCCCCGGGTTATTTACTGGGAGGTGTCTCTTTCAAGCATCCATCTGCATGATTTCATTCTGCTATCTCTTTCTGCCTGACTTATCTTACCTCCTTGTCTGTTGTTTGCACTCCCCATCTGCATTAACTTTTATTCAGAGTTTTAATCCCCCTTGTTTTGTAGTCTTCCAGAAGCTCTCTCCATCTGCCTGGTTGGCAGCCAGGGTTTCCTCATCAGCCACACGGCACGTCCAGACTGGAGCCCTTGCTCCCCCGACCACCCCCCTCCACCACCACACACAACTCCACATCAATCACACACCTGTGTCTCCAAAGATGCGGCGCAAATACAGTATCAGGGAGCACAAATACCTTGGTACACCTGTGTCAAGTTATTCAAATAATTACACTGACTTTTGTGAAACCTTTTTGAATAAATAAAATTACACCAACCGCCATCTAATATTAAAGGGCCACCAGGTAATTCACACGTATTAAAAAACTGTCAAAAATGACTGGGAATACAAAGTGTAAAATGGATTTACAACAGGAGGAAAATATATTCATGCATTAAATTCTTATATCAAACACTGGGGAGCAAGTAGTGTAGACGTTAAGGATAAGGAGCCCACAAATCATTGGAGGGCTGTGCCATCATAGCCTTTGACTGAGTCACTCAACCTGAGTATGTGGCAGTAAAAAAAATGCAGTAATAAATGATCAAGAATGATTTATTGTCAGAAAACCTTATACAGCGAGTATACAAAGGAGCATGAAATCAAGTTCCTTGGGTCCACAGTGTGCAGAATAAGGGGAAAAAAAATTTAACAAAACAGTGTTGCTGTACTGGAGAAGCTGCTGTGTCCTAGCACTCTGCTATCTTAAGGTTAACATTGAAATAGTTAACCTAATTTCAAATGAAACAGAAATCCTGTTAAATGATATAAACACATCTTGTGGCACACTGGAGCTCAGACCACTCTTACCCCTTAAATAACTATGCTCTTGAGCAGAAGGGCCACATGTAGCCAAGGAAGCCTAAGCTCCTTAAGGTGACTGAAGAAAATAAATAGATCTTTGACTATTGAACTGCAAGTGGATAAGTTTTGTTACTACTGTAGAAGAAAGGTCCTTTTTTATATCTAAATACCTGTTGCTGCTGGAATCTGCAGGAACCCCGTTACTGAAACCTTTGACACTCAGCCTATCTATGCTGCAGTAAAAGATGCCCAGCAATTGAAGATAAAAAAAAAAAAAACTGATTATAAACACATCGCGTGGGATGCTGGAGTTGAGCAGAAGATGAGGACCAGGTACAGCCAAGGAAGCCTTGGGTTTTGAGGTTCGTTTGGTTTTTGTTTTTGTTTGGTTACTGCTGTAGATGAAAGTTCCTTTTTCATATTTAAGTTCCTTCTTCTGTTACGTACTCTTTTTTTGTTGTACCTTTGTGCCTGGGAAGAGAGCTTCTACCTTTAATTAACCTCCTGATGCTTGAGACGTCATGCTGAAACTTACGTGCCTTGGCCTTCTAGAAAGTTATAGTCATTGTACCTAGAAAAGCCCAACAACCTCTCAGGAAAGGGATTCTGAGTCCGAAAAGAACTGCAGTGAAGTCATAATACTTTTGACAGTACACACCCTTTAGTTCAGCTGGTGTTCTGAATTTGTGAACTAGGTTCACAAAATGAGCACCTATGAGCTTTTGGGATTCATGCAGCATGACAGGATCTGATGGTCTGTTACAGCTGGTTTGGCACAGTGCACACGGTGATCAGAATGTGACTGACATTGAAATTCAACATTTCTTCCACTTTTGATGAGCCTCCATCATCTACTCTACAAAGGTAGGCTAAAGAAGCATTAATATAATAAAGAAATTTGACTACACCACATAAACGTGGCAGCCCATCTACTGTCAAATAGGAGTCATTTTATTCATCCCTGTAGACTCCTCAGTTGAAACCTGGAGCTGCTCTGCGGTCCAGTCAATGTAGAGTAGTGAGTGTGTCCTATACTAGATGGTTCGAGGGTCTAATGTGGCTGCACTTTCCTTGATCTCCTAAAGGCAGCTGAAACTTTTTGAGATCATCTTCAAGACGAACACATTCCACAAAGTAAAAATAGTGAAGATGGACAGAGAACTGTCCCCAATCAGCCATTTGTTGCCAAACAAGACATAACATATATTCCTGTTCTTCTGTCACTGAAAAGAATGAAAGATGCCTTATGCACACTTCCACTCCATTTTTTATATTTGAAATAAGGGCAAACTACAAAGACAAACAGGAGGGTGTACATTTGTACTGCATTTTATGATGGGAAATGTGATGATTTGTCAAACAAAATGGATATCTGACACAATGCCCTCTACAAAGCAGAAGCAGGCATGTCTGCATCATAATGCTAACAGAAGAAATATTACAAAGGGATCAGCAAATTAGTAGAAAACACAAAGATTCACTATACCACAGTGAAGCCACAGTGAAGTGTAATGTTCTACAGACAGTGATGACGACACCCACTCCGCGCCTTCCCCCCACCCGGATGCCCCAATGGGTGCCCCCCTGGGGCGGGACATACGGTTTCACACAGAGGAGCTCTTTCACAGCAATGTTCTGAGCTCAGCTCCCAAACAGCAGGCGTGAAATTCCCCCATTACCACAACCTTTCATTGGGCTGACCCGTCCCTTCCCAGGGTCAGCCAGCTCCCCATAGAGGACCTCTGCCAAAGCCATGAAGCAACTACACTCTCAGCTGATGGATTCTTCAAAATCCTTTTTGTTCCTTCTTTCTTTTTGTTCTATATAAACATGCTCTGTACAACGCTTAGTAACTTCACATCCAAGTCCACACTCCTACAGACAGGAAATGCAGGCCTGCAAACACACAGTCACACACAAAACCCAAACAAGTTAGTCAGGGATCCAAGCTGCACCTCCAACTGCTGTGGCCCAGTGAGGCCAAACAATATGAACAGTGCAAACACACCTGCCCTCCATGCAGCCTGGAAACAAAAATGTAGGACTGTGTGACAGAAGCGCCATCAAAGGCCCCAGAGAAAAATAAAGCAGGAGAAACAGAGAAAATGGGAAGAAAACAGGAATAGAAACTGGGGACCCTGCCTTGTTCCACTGGCATGAAATACAGTTTGATGACACAGATTACACCTTACAAACATGTCACAGTCTGTTTAACTGTCACAAACACATAAGCATCAAACATGATTTTCTGACAACAGCACAAGACCAGAACTACATATAATTTTTCGATGCAATGAGTGCAATTCTGATCCTTTCAGAAACCATAGAAATGGTGGTTCCTCAACTGTGTTTCACTCTGTGAGGTGCAACAGAGCAGTATGTAGCTTGGCTATCTCACATTTCTTTGCCGGGGGAAATAAGAAATAATATGGTGACGCGTGGGTTGTCAGCCTGGTTGGGGTAATATCGTAGGTTCCTCTTTAATAGGTATCATTGGACTTTTACTTTTGCATTACAATATGTTACAGTGATGATAAAAAATGCAGAACATTTTTATTTGTTTTACTGAGTTCTTTATTTTATGATGTAAATGAATATCTGATCACATTTTAAGTCAAATTTATGCAAAAAGTCAGAACATTTCTAGAACCATTGTACATTACTCTGGTGTATAAATGAGTGAATGATTGAGCAGCGCTTAGTACGGTACAATTTCTACAGTATCGTGTTATTGTAATTGACCTTGGATTATGGTACCAGCTAAATACTAAATGGTAATCGCTGTATGTGCCTTGGAAAAAAAAAGAATAAATGTAAATGTAGATGAACTTCTGGTTCACAGTCGGCCTGCCTGCAGCGCTTGAGATACACACAGGTCCAAATCTCACCACACAAGAGTGGGACCTTCTATTTGAGGGTATTGTTGGCTTGTCTAGAGTTGCCTGTACTCTGCATCTGCTGAGAGCAGCACTTCTCTAAAATGTGTCTGCAGACCTTTCTATTGCAACCCTGTTAAGTCTTGTGTGTATCTGATAGGTACAAACTGTATTACACAACATTTAAATACAATAAAAACCTGTCATAATGTGGTAAGGGGGTCTAAAAAGTTCAGTTGTGTACAGTGTGAGTTTGCCTTATTGTGAGGTTAATGAAAAATTATATTTTCAAAAGTGAAGAATGTTTTAATTTATTGGACGTGTAGGAAAAAGACTGATTAGTACATTGTTCCGCATAGTACATTATTCTATGTCATGATTCTATTTTATATAATAATACTGCTGTATTGATCCACATCAACTGTAGAAACTTCTCCCTCCCTTGTTGCAGGAGCTTGTTTATTGTGAAAGCAGAGCTTGGGAGACTGGGCTGCGGGAACACAAGCTTTGTTCCTCTGTGGCAAGTTTAAACACAAGCACCAAAGCTTTTGAACGCAGGGACACAGAGAGGGTCAGCCACCCCCCTGTAGCTCACCACGTCTGTTAAACACAACTACTTACAGACATGCAGCAACAGTGCATTGTGAAAGAGCCATGGCTCCCTCCACCACTACAGTACTAGTGATGCTAATAGAAATGTCTTCCCAGACATAAGTTGTCTTCAGTAAATCCTGTACATCCACTGAAGAAGAAGAAGATGCCGTGGTGGAAAAGGGAGCAGGAGGACAGGAACCAATCACATTATATCTGTGAATTCATCTTATCGTAGGGGACACATTACTGTGGGGTTTTACCGCATATGTTATCTTTCTGTACTATAGAAAAACATATGCACGTGTTTGAAAATAAATGTCTAATCACGGCTTGGCATTTGGGTTTACATATATGAATGTTTCCATGTAGTTAATGCGTCTGTGTAGATTGGTTCATACAGGCACGAGTAGATGCAAATGAAAATACGTCACTGACATGAGATTTTATTTAGTTGTGCCTCCTCGGTAAAGTGGAACATTCCTTTCAGTCCTCTGACTTTAGCATAGCAAGTTTGGATTCCTGCCGTCTGTCTCTCCCTGCACCATACAGCCTGCAAGTGCATGTGTTACCCTCCCCCCACAGGGATCTTAGCAACTACAGAGGTGTTGTTGATGGGCTGTTACTGTAAGACGGTGCTGTTTGTTGGAGGAGCATGAGCTGCACCATGGAGCTCTACATTGTGCAAAACCCATTTGCTAAGTCGCATCAACAACACGTGTAACGCTGACTGCCACTGTCCCTCCTCCTACTAACAACTCTGAGTTAGAATGTGATTCTGAAACTGTGTCCAAATATTTGCCCTGCAAACTTAGGAAGTTCGAACAGCAGCAGATTTATATGCCAGGCTAAGAGACCTCAAGGCAAATGAACTTGAACATGTCAAAATGAAAAGGAAGGAGAAAACGAGGAGACAAAAGGAGGTGAACAAGGGGAAAACTGGCACGTGCAGGAATGTGTATAACCATCCTCTAACTAACGGATGTTGCTTCCGTTATTGGAAGTCCATGGAGAGAAAAAGCAGGGCAGTTTATTCAGGTTAACTTGAAATACCCACATTAGCTTTCTGGCTGATTTGTTAGATTTGGACAAGGAGTTAATCAATTGTAGGTGAATCGCTACAAAAAAGGAGCTGAAGAGTACAGGATAGAAGTACATTAGGGTGAAAATGGAATAGGCTTGTCCCTCCCCTGCTAGTGAATCCACTTTCCCTTTCAGTGCCACACCTATGCTCAATGCTGGTCACCCATCAGGCAGTAGCCCTTTGACCTCAAGGAAAATCTCCTGTTAACTTCTACATCAGAGTGATTACTGTGGACTGTAGCCGTTCGACGGCCGGCACCCTACCACAACCCTACTCGCCTTCTCCAGGATATGTGGCATCCTTATGGAGTCAGCATTTAAAAAGAGGCTCTATGATATATGAGCAGGGATGGGGGTAGGTAGTGGAGTGTAATGGACAGAACGGAGGGTGGGTGGGTGGGTGGGGGGGATTTAGATGCATGTTCCTTTTTCCCTGAGACATCTGTTTCATTTCATCTAACTTCATGTCCTGTTAAAGGCTCTAGCTATGCAAAGGGCATGACACCGGTGAGATTACATGCACATCTGGGGTATTGCTACCTTTCTAGAATCAGGCTCAAAGCCAGAACCTGTTCATCCTGGCTTGTTAGTGGCCTGGGGTAGGATGGATCCCACCCTGGTAACTCCCTTTGGTCCAGTCTAGGCGATTGCCTGGGTGGGCCCTGTTCATTCTTAGCATGATGTAGAGAATACCCATGGTTTGAGGAACAAAGAAGCAACGATCCCTGAAGCGTTGGCAGATTAAGACATCCACACAATTGTTGAAACAATGGAAAAGAGAACTTGAGAAATTCCAGGAGCAGCAACGGATGCTGGCTTCCAACTGCCTGTCAACATGCCAAATCTCTACACCATGTCTAAATGAACCAAACAAGATGTGTAGGTAATAATTTTTCTCCCCTTTCTCAATAATATTTATTTTTATACAGGTTAGATTGTATCTAAGAGTTCAGTTGACTTACTGAAACATCTAAATGCAGCAAGTGCATTTCAAGGAAAATTGAGAGACCACTGTTTTCGTAGGACCCATAGTTAAAAATGCATTATTCTGATGAAAGGTCCAGGATATGGACCTCTTTGGTGATCTCCTGTCTACTTAGGTTGGGAGGTTCTGGATAAGAAAAGATTATGGTGAGCTACCAGTGGAGACCAGGAAAAGATAGCGGGTGGTTTTGAGAGCCCCAGGGGAAGAAATGATTTACAGGGCTGGAGGGACAGGCTCAACTAGTTCTCCCTTTCCCAACAGATAGGGCAGAGTATCGGGCAGCAATCCACAGCACAGGGCCGTAAATCAGCTTCCTAAGGAGTCAGCAGCTGTCTGCATGGGCATTCCTTACCATTCCCTGCTCTCCAACTAGAAGACTTCAACCCTTGCCCCCTACCCAGCCAACCTCTGACCTAAGGCTAATATGCTTTATTTATATGATTGTCCCAAGGGGGGGAGAGACCTGACCATAGTGCAGCCAAACCTGTCCTTCCATGCCAGTTGAGCTAAACCACCCAAGCACTGAAACAAACTGTACAGACCCTGTCTGTTTCTCAGCAGCTGCAGCAGTTTTGTGCTTTTGCAAAAGTGTCTTCCAAGCAAACTCTTCTGTAAGAAGACTGTGCTTGAAGAAACCACTAAAGCTGCCCAAACGGATAAAGCGCAAGGTGCAGTAACAGCAGTAACAATGAGCCCCTCCACACAGCTCCCACCTCGACCCTCTGAATTCAGTAAATCTCACGTCTCAAGGCCAAGTGGTTAAATCCTTAACTTTTATCACATTTTATGCAGGATATGACACAATAAAGAAAAGCAGGCCACACACTAAAGGGGACAAAACAATAAAACAAGTGTTAAACACAAATTACACAGCTTCTACAAGGAAGACTCATAAAAGTGGGAGATTGATTTACAGGATGATAATCTGAAAATGTGTCATTTTAGTATCCTAGTAAACCTTTGTCTTTATGGGTCACACTATTTCCAGAGCAGCATCTAAGGGTATATAGGGTGACATCTTTACTAGATTGGTGGATTATTTTAAATCCAGAAAAAGAGAGAACACATTCCTCTTGTTTCTGCCTCCTACCCCTCTTTCCTCTAAATCATTGAAGGTTAATTCTGTTTGTTCCTTCTTTGTTCTTACTACTGTCTCTCATCTCTTCAAGAGATCAAGAAGACTAATGAATTACAAAAATAAATCCACTATCACTGAAAAAAAAAACTAAAAACTTGAGCATGAAAAATTTACAGTGAAAGAAAAAAATCCTTAGGACTGTGCTGGAGAGCCGGTTCCTAAAGCTCCCTGCTTTTCTGACTATACTGAAGAAGAAGCACGTATACGATTTGAACCAGGAGGGCAACAAGGAGATTGTGGGGGGCCTGACTGTGGGCAAGACCCAGATGTTGCACCAGGAAGCTCCATGTCTACAGACATGGATTAATATCCCGTTTACTTGACTCTCTTCAATGCACTTATGGTTTTTTGGGGCAAGTGGGTTTTAAAGTGAGAGAAACTGGGATTTGGACATACAGCATTAAGGACTGGAGGTGGGCAGACAGGGTGGTTCACCAATGTCACAAACTACCCTGAGAAGCTGAAAACTCGGTGCAGCGAGGCTTCATCAGGCCGCACAGCCGTGGTGTCTGCTTATTATTCAGACAAATGACTGAGACGTGATGTGGCACTTGTCTGGCTGAGAGGCTGAGAGGCCGGTCTGGTGGAGACCTTCCATGAAGGTTATTCTGACATAGTAGGGTCTGCAATACATTTACAATGTTTCTCAGTCATCTTGTATCAAATAGCACACAGGAAATACACCATTGTATATTCAACTCGAGTTCCACATCTTTTTAATGTTGTCCCACACAGGGTCACAAGGTTCCCAGGATCTTATTTTATCTATCTAAACCTGAACAAGTATGGTTCTGTTCATGCGTGTGTTTATTAAACACAATCAGTGGAGAAATCAGCATTTCACTTGTAAAGACATAGGAATGTTTGTGACACTGAGAATGATATGGTCATTGAGTGATGGAAGTCAGTTCCATACTGTAGAAAGTTGTTCCTCCCTTGTTGCAGAAGCTTATTTATTTTTGCTGAGGACCCATGGAACCCTGAGACCATCCAGGCCTGTTGCTGTGGTGACAGCCAGAGGAATAACAGACATCTGGAGGAGCGGCAGCGGGGGTTCGCAGTATTCTGTCTCGGGGTCCCGGCCCTGAGGACCAAGGGCAGTGAGACTGAGCAGGATGGGCAGCATGAGAATTGGGTTGGAGGGTGGAGGTGGTTGAATTCGAGAGATTGGGAAAGAAATGTGTGTATCCACGGTGCCTGGACATTTGGACCCATTTTAGGAATAAAAGTGTGCGATCTGTTAACTTGCAGAACACAATGAGAATGATCAAATTTCAATGTCCTGCAAAATGATAGACTACACGGAGTTTGACCATGTTTTACCTTTAATGCAGCCATGTAACTATTTCAACCTTTATGCTTATACCCAGGTTCAAATCTCACAACCTGCTGTAATGGCCTTGAGTGAGGTAGTTACCCTGAACTGCAGCAGTAAAAATTACTCAGCTGTATAAACGGGTGCATAATTGTCAATCAGATAATAATAATAATAATACTAAAAAAAATTATAATCTGGGATACTTATACAAACTAATACTTACTGCTCTTTGTTTTCAGACTAAAGCTGTTTTTACTTCTGCAGACCACATTTAATGCCATTTAGGCACAGCTAAAAACTAGAATCATCAGCTAACATTTCCCAACCAGCTGCACCATCAATCCTACATGACTACAGGAGAGCTGTCATCACACAATCAGGGGCGACTTGCGGGAATCACAAGTAAAAACGCATGTCTGTCTCACATGACATTGAGCCACAGGGACTGAGCTACTTCAGATGCTGAACCTATTTGTTAGTCTATGAAGGTCTTCCTCAACTTCCTGACCTCGAGGGAAGAAAAATCCCCATGCAGTTCACATGACCGCTATAGACCTGGAAAATTCCAGCTTTATGTGAAGCTGCACTGCCAAAGCCTGACGCAAGTGCTACAGATTCACTGAGCTACTTTAAAGTCATATCTTAAAATCTTGCTACCTGGTTTCAAAACTCTCTGATGGTAATGAGCCCTGTGAGTTTGGTGGGACTTGCTGTTTAACACTGACAGCATTCAGTCCCTGGATTTCTCCATCTCTCCCCCTCTGTTCCTCTGCTCTGTCTACAGAGCATGAATTGTTTTCCCAAGAAGAGGTTCCTCTGCTCCAGGAAAAATGGCCGTGACTCCAGCGTTGGTCTGCCAAGGTAATCTCTGTTGTGTCCAGTTGTAAGTTTAATCACTACCCCTTGTTTAAAAATGCATTACCCTTAGAAAAAATGTGACACCTCCGAGAGACGGCTCCAGGATATCAGGTGCTGGAAGAGATCCCTGTTCAGACCGAGTCAGCTGGAAGTGTCGGAAGACGGATCGCAATCCCACCACGGAGACGCTGTTTCCTAAAGGCAATGAGCACAACCCGTCCTAGCAGAAAAAAAATTAATTCCCTGTTTGTCCTCACTGCAAATTTGAAGCTCACTGCTGTGCAGCCATGGTGTGTTCCTGTAGTCAAACTGGGGAGACTAATCTGTGAAGACCTGCTATGGTGAGGAGCCACAACTCACACTAGTTTTTTTAATCCAGAAAACAGAAACATATTAGTCCTTAGAGTGGTGACACGCTGAACTCTCCAAAGAAACCTAGTATGAAGTCAGTTTACACAGATGCAGGCGTGCGTATGCCTACACATGCAAACAATGGAAAACAGCCAGGCCGGGTGTACAAGAGCTTGTCTTGCAACCAAGAAAATCAGTTGAAATTACACCTACGTTTGAGTCATCCATGGATCTGCGATGCAGGCTTAAACCTGCCTTGTCCTATCCATTTAGCTATAGACCGGTCGATACAAGGAGTCTTACATTTTTACGTACATAAAGCCTTTATGTATGGCTACCTTTGACTCAATCAACAGTCCCAATTGCAGCCTGAATTATTCCCATCATTGTCCATATTTTCACTAGTGCTGGCAAAGTGAGAAGTACAGTTGGGTCAGTATGAGATGTGAAACTGGGGGAGGAAGGTAATTTCATCTCTGCCCACTGCGGGCTTCAACACAGAACATCTGTCAGAGATATTCCTGAGCAATGTGGCGTGAAAGAGCAAAATAAGGTGCAATTATCATGTCAGGCACTGTAATCTACTGTAATCAAATCAGCGTGCCTGTAACACCGGGCGAAAGGCAAACGTGCCAAGAAATAACCATTTGTTTGGGATCAAATCGATAATCCACCTGACATCAATTAAGGTCATTTGGTTTATCTAAACCGCGGGCTGAATTGAGTTTCACGGTGCCGTGTGAGGCCTCGATTGAAGTGCATTCTCCCAGGAAGGTAGGCCTTGGCAGAGGCGTCGAGGCCTGCTCTGGGAGCCTCGCCTGCCCCTGGACCTCCCCGCTTCGCTGAGCAGTGTGCCTGACACCGAAGGGGAATTAAAACCCACAGGAGCAACTTGGACCAGTGTTTCTCGGGAGAGAAAATGACTCGTGGCTGTCGATGGAGGGTGAAATGTAGCATGTGACGGCTTCTCGGAGTTTTTTTATGAGTGGTTAGAGGAAAATGTAACCTAAGTTCCTACACAGAGACTGTTATAAAATATCTTTTAAAATTCAGCTTGCAGTTCTGCTTGTGTGTCTGTGTGTATTGGTGTGAAAAAAGGAGATGAGGACATTGGTAAGGGAACTGGAAGCTTTGGTGAGCAT
The DNA here is from genome assembly GCA_900497675.1 of Arapaima gigas. Taxonomy (NCBI): domain Eukaryota; kingdom Metazoa; phylum Chordata; class Actinopteri; order Osteoglossiformes; family Osteoglossidae; genus Arapaima; species Arapaima gigas. The sequence goes on from UFQX01000139.1 coordinate 325,459, forward strand.
CTGCTAGAGTGACTCCTTCTGGGGCTCAAGGCAACACTTGTGCTGCAACTAGAAGACAAAAACTAACTCATCTGGAACCAAAGACCACTCTGCTCCAGAGTGTAGATTTTCTTGTATGCTCAAATTATAAGCACACCCATTGAGTTTCTGCCTCTACTCATTGCCACATGCTGTCCTTTTAACAATAGGAGGCTGCACTGACAGAATAAAAAAGCAATATGGCACCGCCCACAGCCATAAAACAGCTCCCTGAACAAATAAACAGATTTTTGGACCATGAGAAAATCATGAAGTTCACTGCCCTTTAGACAATCCCTGATGCTTGGCCCCCTAAGAACCAGTAACTTCTGACCTAAAGCATGAAAAGCATTGCAGTTTTCAGCCTCTCCTGGTTTGGCTGCAGAGCACAGTGTTGTTTACAATGGGGAAGAATGTGTCTTCTAGTGAAGCCTGATCATTCCAAACTTCCATCCCCTCCCCTGCTTAATCTGCTCCCATTAGCAGCCAAGATTAGGAGGCAAAGCAAATAAACTAACTCGCTCTAATCTCTAATTCTTAAATTGAGATGAAGTGCCTCACTGGGCCAAGAAGAACGCGGCTTTCACTGAGCCTCCAGAGTGGAACAGAGGAACAACTAGGAGACCCATGTCTGAACCTGCTGACTCACTCTGAAGACGTCTCTGCAGAGACAGAGCAGTATGGATCTGGTGCACAAACAAGACTGGACTCCCTCAGGGCACCTGAAGATCTGGCCTATCAGTGGGAAGAGGTTACTGCAGATAGCTTCCTCAACTAGTTATCCCAGCCTTGGGTTAAACTGCAGGAGAGAAAATGATTTGCTTATGGGCCTTGAGCTGTATACACTGGGAATATAAGGCAGATATAGCTTTGTTTGATCCTAATGCAGGCCATGTGTGGAGCACACACTGCTGAAGTACTAGTAATGCAGCAGAAAATAACCAGCCATGTGGGTGGGGCCTGGGGGTGGGGGAGTGGTCACAGTGGTGGGCACGCAGAGATGGGGTAGCATAGGTCAGAATGGCTGGTGTGCCAAGGGTCCTTGCTGCCCACCATGGCACCATGTTTTCTTTTGTCTGTCTGAGTCCGATTTGAACTGTCAATCAAATTATCCAACCAACACAAACTTTTTAATCTCATTGGCTGTGTCGTCATGACATTTATGGTGTAAATCTTTGGTCATTAACATTGCAAAACCAGTTCTTCTGTTTTGCTCCAGAGGAGTTTATAGAGGAAATCAAACCTTTTCAAGATGTCGCATTGATGCAGACCTTGTCTGTGTGGGACACTGCAAGCAGAAAAAGAAATGGTTTTATTTAATTGGGACTCCGCTCCCAACAACCACTCCTGCAGCCCTCGTGTCACATTGGACGTGTCTTGTTTCCTCTGGTGACAGACTGCTCTTCCCGAGGCAACTGCTCACTATGTTCTCCAGTAGCGGTCGTAATGACACCATGCAGACTGTATTTATTTATGGCTTTGGAACAGCAGCAAACATTCAAATTAGTATTTACTTACTGTGGAGCAACGGGGGGGCCTAAAGAGCCCCCCTGCAATCCAGCTCTCCCAGGAGAGTTTCCATTTGCATACAGGCTCATCACAAACACACAAACACAAGCATATTCACATGCTAGGCTACTTAACACACATTCCTGAACATCACACTGTACTCCCAATAGGCAATGCAACTATTTATGAAAAACAGTCATTACTGAAGGACATGGAAACCGTGTCAGCAGTGAAACTGACAAATCTATTATGGAGGGGTGAAGGTTGGAGGTTGGGGGTGGGCAGAGTGACTGACAGAGGAAAGGACATTCAGAAAAGGGAGCCTGGGGGAAGGGTTTCACTGTGTAACCCAGAAAGAGCGATGGCATTGTTTCTCTTGCATGAAATCACGAGCAGCTGTGAAAAAGACAGAATTATTCATTTTATAGCATTTATGACATTCTTCTGCTTGAACCTCTGGGCAAAGCCGCAGGACACACCCTTTTCGTCCGCCGTCACCAGTGCGGATCACAGCCCGACATCTGCCACAAACACAACTGTTTAGAGATGGGACTAATTATGCTCGCTTTTTAAGAAAATATGTTTATGAAAGGGTATGCCGGAGTTTTATTGTACCTAAAATACACTCTGTGCTTTGCAATCGTCTTTTAACGTGAACGTCAGCACCAGAGAGCACTGAAATGAAAGGACTCAAAATGCTTGGCTAGTTGTTTGTTTGTACTTGGTTTTGTTTTGAAGATTTTAATTGACCTTTCAAATGATTTATGTGTGCCATATTTAAATTATATGCACATTTTATGGCAATCGGGTCGGGTTGCTACTTTTGTATGCAGCTGATTTTCTTTAAATTAGATGCAGCTCCTGAGGGTGTAGTGTGAAGTGTGAGGAGGAAATGGTCCGTATCAACACACTGTCAGAAAGTGCGGGGGCGAGATCGCCAAGCCAGCATGATTTATCACATTATCCTTGACATGCTTTATTTCAGCACTTTCCAAAGATTCAAACCTCCTGACCTTATCCCAAATACTAAAAATATAGCAACCAGTTTTGCAGAATAACTTTTCTCTGACAGGCTCCAAGGCTGATATTATTATCTCAATTGTGTCCATCATTAAAAACCACCAGTTGTCACTTCATTGTCACATCTGTGTTTTTACACATCTGAAGGCAATGTTAAATGCATTAGAAATGTATAGAATGAAAAATAGTTGCATAATTGTATTCAGTTAACCCTATATAGTTTATGTCCCCCCCCCCCAATGTTACCATAACTCCCATTAATAAAGTTCCGCAAACTTTTCCTGCCTCTGCTAGTGCCTCTGACACCTGCTGGCTAGACATAAGCAGTAAACCACTTTGACAAATTACAGCAGAAAGAAATGCTTAATTCATGTTATGTATTTACAACTTAAGTCCATAATTCGATGACAAAGGGATACAGCATGCGTAATAATTCACAGTAAATTACCAAGACCTTTAAACCGTGCGGATTAGCATTATTAAAGAACACTATTCATACAAATCAACTGCCCTTAAATAACCTCTCATATATCATTTACAAAAAATGAAAGGGCAGAGGTTTACGTGATAAGATTTTAAAAGAAACTATACCCCCTCATTGACGATAGTGCTGAAGATATCCTGGTCGCATATTCAGTTTAGGAGGCTTGTCCGAACTTTCAGCTCTAAATCTGGGGCTTTGCGATGTTAGACAGTTGCTGAAAAGATTCCCTTCTTTTGTTTTGTCTTGCTCACCCATGACTATTCCAGGACCAAGTCAACGCACAATAGTTCCACCAGGGGACGGCTCTTTGGCATCCCAAAACTGCATGATCAAAAAAAAAAAAAAAACAAAAAAAAACACAGGGAATGAATCAAGTAAGGCAAAAGCATGACTCGATCAAACAAGGAACATCTTCTTTCAAAAGCAAAATCAAACAAAGAGACATATTGAAGATCTCTTCAGCTTAAATGGGCTATATTTTTTGCCAGTAAATCTCGTCATAGACGGTATAAATTTTTTAAAGCATCTATTTAAGTGTCAAGGCCTGACAGGCCGTACTTTCGGCACATATGGTTATGCATTTTGCGAGGACTCAGGAAGCAGGAGATGGACACCAGTGAGAATTCTTTGTCAGTCATTTGACCACAGTGTTTTTTTGTAATTTAATGCTGTAATTTGCATTATATAGTTTATTGCTTCTACTAAGTTTCTGCCATATGGGATATAAAACCACAAGACAACAATGGCTGCAGTGAGTGAGAGGTCAGATGGGAAGTGACTGGGATGCTGTGACTGGATGGCTAATACTGGCAGCTGAGACAGCAACGCATGCATGCTCACGCGTGTACACGGAGGTTAACCATGACCTCTAGCTGGATATTGGACCAAGGCTAAGTCTAAGGCCTCTTGTGCTTTCTCTAGCACTGCTGGAAGCCATGGCCCTGAGATGGCACAGCAGTCCGGGCTGTTTTGTGAAGGCTGGGTAATTCATGATGTCTTCTGCGGAACTCAAGGCAGGCAGTAATGAGTTCTGCTGAGTGCTCCATCCCCTGTATTCTAGTTCACCCACGAGGACCCCTTCCCATGTGTCCCGGTCTTTGATTCGGGGCTTTCTGGTTCCATTATGGCTGTGATCCGATCTAGACAGCGTTCTATGATGTGAGAGAGCTTTTATACTTCTGCTCTTTATTACATAAGACAGGCAATTATCATTTTTTCAATAATTTTATTGAAGGCTTTATTCACAGTGACTGTGGCTTGCAAATTTTGCCTTTAAAAATCTGTGCAACTGGATAGTGTTTTAAGAAATATGTGCAAAACACCCTGCTCAGTAGTACAAGCACAAATCCCCTTTTGAGATTCATCCCTACTGCCTTTTGTTTGAAAGTCTAATTTCTCAACCAGTTCACTATCTGTTGCCCTCCTGAAGCATCCGTGGTCACTGTGAATGAGTATGGATAGAAAAAAAAATATTTCCCACGCTTGGCACATTTACAGATCCAAACTCACTACTCTGTTCTGAGCAGCAGGGAACAGCTAGGAGGGAGACCCCTGGAATCCCAGGTTAATGCGTTTGGAGAGGGCACCCGGATGCAGGAACTGATCCAGTCCGGCAAATGTTTGTTGTATCTGCAAGGCTGAGCGGGTTGGGTTTCCCTGAAAGGTCTTGGTGAACAAGGCATTGCCAGATCCTCATACCTTGAGCCAAGAATTGTCAATGTGGCTTACCAATTCAAAGGAAACCTCTGTTTGCTTTCCCATGTATCTGTTTGATGGATTAGGGGAGAAAAAATGATCAAACAAAGTGATATAGCATCATGTAATATTTCTGCACACAATTGGAAATGATTTTAAGCTCACTGTTTATACTGAAGCAGCTAAATAATTGGTGGATTTAGGTCTGACCTCCCACAACCCTGACAACATCACCCAGCACTTGACAGGACTTGGGTGAGTTATGTTATGAGGAAGAAATTATACAGTAGTCCTTGTTCTGTTACAGGAACTCTGATCAAAAGCAGACACTTTGTAGTGTGCTCTCCCTATTATGTCTCTCTAACACACACACATGCACACACACACACACACACACACACACACTGCACTTCACTTTTGGTATTATTATTCACTTCATTATTATTCACTCATGTACATACCATTGAATATTCATTTACTACAATGTCACATATACTTTAATGTAACATATTATCATGTAAAATTGTATTTCTTGCATGTTCAACTTTCATGCACTTTCTTTCACACATCGGGTCACCTTTCTGTCCGACAAACTTTTAACTGAACGTGTGACCAGGATATCTCCAGCACTACTATCAATGAGTGAGTATTATAAGAACAAATAAGACTGCGAGATACAAGAAGATGGTTGCTGGCTGTGCACGGGTCCTGCTTTCGGGTGTGTGGCACACAGTGTTGTATGTGTTCTCCTTATGCAGTTGTTACACTGCGATGACACGTGTGCATACTGGGCAGGTACACATGTGCAATGTTTTAATGTATTTGCATAACATTTTTCATCTACAGCATAAGCTATGAGCACTCAATCATATCATAGTCCTGTGTATGTTTTCGTACGACTGTCGGCAGACGCTACCGTTACGCTATGTATTGTTGTGTCATACACGTACTACACAAGTACTGTTCATTGTACATTACAAGGTATTCATTTTTTTATTTAGCTGTAAGATGCTCATTCGTTTACCAGAATTCCTGGAAGTCAATAAAAAATTTATTTTTCCGACAGTTTTTGTCCATTTCTTTTTTAAAATGATTATTACTACTATTATTTTTGCTCGTAGTAAGTGCCAGTCTGTCATATGTCGAGTATGTCGTACATCAAGCACAGTCTGGATTCTTTTGCATGACCTCAAACAAGCTTTCATTCACAGTCCATTCCGTCTTGCACACACAACAAGGTTCTGAATGAATGAAGTTTGAAGATTTAGTCTTGTTAAAACTGTGGTCTCGTCACGCTTGGCAGTCTAATAGTGATGTGCGTTTCTGAAAGCTATTCAGCTTCCAGCTTTGAAGGCGAAAATGGAAAATGGCTTCATGTTTTCATATAGTTGTGCTTTCCTGTTTACACTGAGGGTACTTTGTGAGGGCCTGTAGGCCGGGCAGCGGCTTTGATCAGAAGTCTGTGAGTGTGATCACTCGTGTGGACCTTGGACCCCTTCACACCCATACTCTTACAGCCCCACACAGACTCTACCTCTCTACCTCAGATACACACATGCACACACACACACCCCTCCCCAGGCTGACCGGGTCATGTCTCTGTACACATTTAACCATTTCTCATTTCCTGTCACTTGATCATGAAATGCAGAGCAGAAGGAGGGGAGATGGAGGTGTGTGCATGTGTGTTATTAGGGTAGGCTGAGTCAGGAGGTGAGGGAGAGGTTGTTGCTCTTATTAATGAAGAAATCAGGATCCATTGCTCTTGCTGTCAGGGCCTGACACAGGTTAACACAGTGCCCCGCAAACTGCTGACCGCACATTTCTGCTTCTAAGAATGCTAATTGGTAGAGGTTTTGAATAACTCATGGTTACCTTGCTGTGACTGGTTCAGTTTTTCGCCCAGTTCATGTTTAGCTTGGGTTCATACAGAGTGAAAGACTGGGCCAAAGCTCAGCAGGAGAAAAAAAAAAGTCACGTGATGGCCCTCTAGATCAACAAATCCCCCCTCTGGTTTACCATGTCTAGTCTCCGCACACCTTGAGAATTTACCATCATGCAATAGCACTTCTATCATTAAGATTAAGCTTTCTGTCTGCTCCCTGGAGCTTAAATTTAGACTCCAGTGCTGATTTTAAAACCTGGCTATTGGCTGAGATTCGCGCTGCCTTTTTTAGATAAAGGTCACATCTTCAACTTATAGACAGTCTCTAGATCATTCATTTTCCTCATTCACCTGGCTGTCAGTGCAAATCTGTACTGAACCAGGATTTATAAAACACAGCTGCTAACAGTTAGGCAATAATCAGAAACCAAGACATGTTTGTGGGAGAAATATACATTTTCCAGATTAGCACGAAATGTATAAGGAGGCCAGCCATTAGTTTTTTATGCCCCTTGGGCTGGTAGATGACATTGGGCCAGTGTTGTCATGAAGGCACGGGGGAGTGGCAGCTCAAAAGCAGTTTCATGTTGGGAGAAACATGGAGGTACAGGAAAGCACTAGAGAGCTAGTCAGGAAAAGACAGAGAAGCAGAGCAGGCTGATAGAGGCTGGCAGTGGGTACGAGGCTAGGGTGGGAATGGGAGTGGAAATGGGGTGGTAAGGGCATGTCAACACTCTGGAGAAATGAACACCAGGACAGACTCCAGACCCCTATTCTGGAACACAGCCTAACATTAAGGTTCCACTAAACTCCTGTAGCACACTATTGCCTCCCAGTGGACGAAGATGGGAAATACATATAAATCAGTATTATTAGTCAAAGTAAAATGTGAGCAGGAAAAACTTTACATATGCTAAACATGTTGGATCGACCATCTGCAATATGCATGTTTTTCTACTGAAATATTATACTCACAAATTTTTGCACTATAAAGGAAGGGTCAACATTAATGTTATTTCCTGGTGTGCTTTTGTCCTCTACGGATTTGTGGTGCGGTGTCCAAAGCTTGGCATTTACAGAGGGACTGGTTAGTGCAGTATTCTGTTTTTCCGTGGTTTTTTTTTCTGTACTTGTTCCAAAAGTCTGTTTGCTGTGGTCAGGGAATATCCGTTTTATTTGACCCCTCACAGACTCATCCTGTTGTTTATGAATTGCTTTGTCTGCACTTCTGAATGGCAGCCAGACGTGCGGGAGCTGGAGGCATGAATGCTAACAAGGATAAGTGTGTGGCTTAACACAGGCCCTCCTCCATCACTATGGCCCAAATACCCTCTTCTAAGGAAATAATACAGATGCAGCTTACTGTTTCATTGCCAACCTTATTGAGGGAAAAAAATAATAGTGCCCTGCAATGTATTGGTATTCAATCCAAAGTGTACCCTCTGTTTGGCCCTGTGTGTCATGGCATTGGTTCTGGGTCACTGCAGTTCTGTCTGGAATGAACAAATGGGTGAATTAATCAATGAAAGAAAAAAATGACATAAAGCCTGTTTGTTCATTATACAAACATATATAACATAGTTAAAGTCTCCAGATACATTTTTATGTATAAATAAAGAAATGAAAGAGCTTGGTGGTTGGTGCTCGAAAGGCTTGCTGTTATCCAGACTTCTCCATCAACACTTCCTTAATGAGTCCCCCCTTTATCTCCTCTCCATCTCCTGCCTAGCTAATGCGGGTCTTTCAGCAAGCTCCCTGCATGCTGCCACGCTCACACCCCTGGGGGAGGGCTGGAATAACACAAGGAGAAAGAGGACCCCAGAAACTGGAGAGGACGTTATGGGAAAAGCACTTGGAATTTGCATGACCAGACACACTCAGGGTAGCAAGTGTGTCTGGAGTTTCCAAGGTAAATGGTTGTTATGGGGGGGGGGGGTAGGAGGGCAACGCTGGAGAAATGGTAGCAGGGCGCAGGGCACCAGGTGAAATGCGAGGAGAAAGATGACTGGGAAAACAAGTGGAGGAAGTGCATTGTGGGATGTTTTAAGGCTTGATGTGATGTGTGTGCCAATGCTCATATCTCACTCAGTGAAGGACACGAAAAACCCACGAGGACAGTTCACTATCATAGCCAGCCAGCAGAGCAATAAAAACCTCACAAATCACAAGTGGAGTTCCACAACTGCAACTGTAAACCGACAACAGTCCCTTTATAATAATCTCTTGGAAAGAATATGTACTTGTACATTGTTAAAAATGTTATATCATTATATATTATATCATATATATATATATTATATCAGTTCCCATATATATATACTATATATCAGTTATATCATTGGAAACTAAAGTGCACTTGCCTTAATGGACATTACCGTTACTTAGAGAATTTACTAAATAAGCACATATAAATGTAAATCTGAGCCAACTGCTGCGGAAACAGAATCCCTAAGCTAATCAACGGCTCAAGAAACAGAGCACTAAAACCAACAAACCGTCCCTGAACCAGAACACAGAAGTAAGGCAAAACTCCAGAAATAGAACGCGAGAGCTCCCGTAATTATTCCGTGTGACAGGCCACGCTCATGGCACTGCGTCCGTGGGCAGAAACAGGTTTAGTTGCCCTTTGTTGAGCCCGCTGACTAATCACAGCGCATGGCTCACTTTGACATGCACAACTGCCCTCAAAGTTGACCAAACAATAGTGAGCTGCTTTGCTTGTTCTGAACAAGATCACACTTAAAGGCAGCGAGCTGCCTTGGGGTCAGGATCAAGGAGAAGAAACACACTCTTTCCTTTGCCCGCATTACAGGCCACTGCTCAACTGTTCAGTTTCCTTCCTGAACTGATCACCACACACCCTTTGCCAGCGGTGTTTGATATAGGAAACAGAATGAATATCCGATGCTGTTTTTTTGTGGAAAAAGGTATTTATTTAAATGAAGAAATTCCCACCACTTCCACGACTTGTTTTCACTTTGATGTGGGAAGTTGTACTTTGAAATCTTTTGTGGCTGCAAAAGCCTAAACAAATTACCTCTGAAGACAAACAATAATTACTCACAGAATGGTGACCGAGGGTGATGGTGAACCAGACAGTAAATAAATACAGTAATAACTGCTAAAAAAATGAACTGTTTAATTGTCTCCTGTTTTTTTATCTTTACATTTATTCTGGATGCATAATTATGCCTCCAGGAAGAAAAGATCAATGTTTCTGTATGTCTGCATGTACTATCTGAACATGTTTATATTTGTACCGAACTGCTTGCAGACAGTCTGATCTGTTGTGTCTTGAGAGGCGCTGCCTCATAACCGACGGTCAGCCAGCCGACAATGTTTAACTCTTCATGACTACTGACAGCTGTAGTAGAGCAAGACTAGCTGAGGCTTCAGATGCAGAGCAGCACTGCCCTAGCTGCCGATGCTCAATGATGATAAATTATACTGGACCTGGTTTCTTGGTCCAGGAAGTTGGTGTTTGAAGGAAACCCATTGCAGATGAAGGTTGGGGGGGGGTCTGTTTCCAGCTTCATAGAAACACCACCCATTCCTTACCTAAGTCACATTACATGACCTTTATCTTCCAAAGACTTTCCAAGCACATGACTTGAAAGCAGCATTAAGCATAAGTCAGAAAAAAAAAAAAAGTCTTAATGAAGTAATGAGATGAGAATTGTAATCATTCTGATTTCAGTGCTGTCACCGTTGTTCATGAAAGAGTAAAGGTGGTTAAAAACTGGCAGAAGTAATGTTGGTCAGAAACATGCAAACTACAGATTCTCTTCACATGAGTTGGTAAAAATTCTGGAAAAAGCATGTGCAGTACTGTCTGCTGTTGAACCAAGTTGTGACTGTGTTGCTAAGCAACTTTATGGTACATTGCACTTGGGGATTTACAATACAGTGTACATTACACAAATTCATACACAAAAATGGGCCAAAAATTTATTAGTTTTGAGGCCATGCATATTCATTGTCATATGTTTTAATTGTTGCATTCCGTATCTCTATCCTGGCTTTTTTGGCATTTTTAATAGTATATCAGTGGCAATACAAGTCTGTTTAGACAGAATATCCATACCAAAAAAGACAAATCAAGACAGTTTCTAAGCAACTAATGTACTTTTGATGTAAATCCTGTTTTGATTCTTCTCAGTGGTTGCAAGTGACATCCCATCACCACATCAGAAATAAAACATACTCAGCTGCTGTCAGAATAAGAGTGGTGAAGAGTCCTGGGCTAATAATTTTTATGTTTTGGCACTTCCAGAAATTGGCATATACAGATTTGAATAAAACTTCAAGAGAAGCCTCGGGTCATGGATGCAGTGACCCTGGGGGGGGCACCCATTTCCAAAATTCATGAAAATGATCAGCAGATCACAATTTTCTGCACCAATTGTTACACATACATTTTAACATTAATCCATGTATTATCATTAACCTCTTCATCCTGAGCAGGATCATAGACAGCAGTGAAGCTCTACAGTGAATCTTCTGTCTGATAGTACAGATAAATGTTCTCAAGCCTGATGTAAAATAAAGTTGTTGCAACATCTGCACTCCAGTGCATCTCAACCACTTCAGACCTGAAGTATAAACATTACAAATGAGCACCATCGTTCTTGAGAACTTAGGCTTACATTTCCAAAGTAGCATTTAATAAATCAGTGTCATTCCAGTCTTTGTTGTAAGAATGAAGATATTAGGTGAAACTTACTGCACACATTCACCATAAGATGTGTAATACAAACACATTTTTCCAGAATACTTTTCCCCTGGTTCATCATGCTTGATTATTCTGAATTTAAAATCCTTACTGAAGCATACAAATATATACATTACAACCTATTTCCTGGACAGCTGGAGTAACAAGTGACCTGCAGGGTCTGACTAACTCATATGGGAGGTTCCTTTAAAAGAGGTTTTTGGACTGAGAAGAGTTGTTTTGGGGAGAGAGGGAGCTATTTGACAGTTTTTGATTCCACATTGTGATTTTTGAGTTATTTTCAAAGGTATTTCAAAAATACTTTTAATAATCATAGAAGACTATTTAAAATTATTATTTTAAAATTTAAAAAAAACTGCTTGGTTGTTTTGGAGAAAGACATTAGTCACAAATAAGGAGCAGCATACTGCACGTGCTAAACAACACATGACATGTATATTTTGTTCTTATATTAAATGGATGATGTCAACACAGTGTGAGCAAATACTCAGTAAATTCATTTAAGAAAAATTCAAAGAAATTCAAAAAAGTACTGAGGTAGTGAATATGTCTAGTATGGCTTAGTGCTATTGTCAGTCCCTACCGTCTATATTTTGTGCAGCATAGCCAGGGCTACAGTATTGGAAATGGTGCAGAATTGGCAAATGATAACACTGGAGGCCTGAGATTTGATAATAAAGTATGCACAAATGGCAAGTGAGCAAGTCTCACTGTGGAATACTGTCTACATAGACACGGTGTTCTAGAAGAGTGCCATGAAAGTATGCTGGTGAGAAATTTCACTGTTTCGTACTGCTCATAGACCCCTGGTATTAAACGACAGTGGCACAGCTGACCTGACATCCATGTTCATATGCGAAATTGAACAAATTGGCGCTAGTGTTTCTCGCCTAAAAATGGAAAAGACAGTTCAGTTTGCACTTGGATAGTTCCCATCATTGTTTCATTATTTTTTACAAGATGTGGGTAAAAATGAACACGATACAAACAAATAAATATAAGGTAGTTGGTTGTGGTGGCCTTGCATCACACTGAGGGTGTGACCTGCATAGCGATGCACGCTGGACAGGCTTCAGACCATCACAGCATTGACTCAGACAAGAGATCAACAATAGTGGCTGAGTTAGTTTAAGAACAGCTTGAGTCCATCTTGAAATGTTGCCACACGGATCCTGAACTGAGTATCACAGCATAGTGAACCGTTGCTCGGGCAGCAAAACCTCCAATTCTAGATAAAGAAGGGGGAAATTCGGGCCTTAGTTTACATGCCACAACTTGCCATAAAGGTTCATGTAGGTCCTCTCATCAGACACACGTGCTACATTTTCCAGCTGCCTATGTGTCCCACTTTTACACTTAGTATTCCAGAATATGCGTTCTGCGTAATGTCCTTACCTGAATGGCAGTCCGAACATAAATAGCAGGTCTGATATCCTGTTTGCCAAGACTGGGTTATAGAAGTGATTCAGCTCTGCTAATTTCTAAGACCATTGTTTTGTGGCTGCATAATCATGTTACGTGGCTATGTCTATCCCTTTTGGTAAGTTAGGGCCACTGTCCCTTCATTCAGATGCAGTTTTTCCTTGTCCTACCATTATTTTCCAACACTGTTCCACTAACAGTTCAGACGTTTGCCCTTTTTACCTATCTCAAGTTGCAACAGACATAAATATTAAACGTGGCACTGTCAAACCTCTTTTCCAGCTAGCATGCAAGGATATGAACTTAATACTGCTCACCTGTATAACTACTTTTGTAATTATAATCCAGTCCTTGACTATGTTTCCATTATTATTCAGTTTCATTATTTCCATTATATCATCCATTTATACCGCGGTAACTGGTAAGACCATCAGTTATTTTCTTAATGCATGTTCTCATTTTGTGAAATAAAAAAGGCGCAACTTAAAATTAAAATTTAAAAAATTGATGATTTAAAATTTGATGATGCAACTGCGTTCATTATCAAAAATAAAAGGTACTTACATTTTTGCACAGCTTTACAAGTGCAAAACAAGTGATTTGCAAGGTACTTATATGAGTTTATTAACTAATTTACAAATATTTATTTAGCTGACTCTTTTCTCGTGGGTGACTTAAAATGTGGGATAAGTAACTTTACAACTACTATCCTCGTTTCTGCAGACAAGTATTCTTACTACAGCTGTTCAGGGTGTGTACGGAATAAGGGAAGTTCAGCAAGAGAAGAAGTCCTACTGAGATCCTACAAGTGGCAAAATGATGTCCTTAACAGCTGTGCTATCTGCTGACCAAGATGCACATATCGAAGATCATTGTTTAAAACAAACGGATTGAGAAAACTCTCCTCATAAATACATCCTGTATTTGGCTGCACTTTGCACACAAGGATAGTCTCCACCTCTGGGGATTTATCATGGTGGACAGCGACTTAAAAGTAGTCATAGGCAACTAAAATTTCAGCTTGAGCAAAACACAGTCTAACACACCATTGCCACTCCCCAAAATAATTGATTTTCAGTAAGCCAAATTTTTCTGGCACTTACTCCCAGCCTGAGGCGTTTCTGGCATTTTCTGAAACAGGCAAACACGACTTTGACACACCCAAGTCCTGCACTATGGCAGATAAATGGCATGTCACACTATTGATAAAACAGAGCTCCTAATGTTCCAAAAACAAATTAGTCGCAACTTTAAGGACTTTTATTGAACTTTGCATTCTGGGACTAAACCTGCACATTTCTGCTTTACAGGATTACAGGATATTTTCTGAATGATGGGGGGGGGGGGGGGGGGTTTGGGGTT
>UFQX01000139.1:339624-464377 GCA_900497675.1 Arapaima gigas
AAAAAAATGAATTGGTGGGGGGGGGGGGGGGGGGGGAGATTGTGGTTTTAGTTGTAACGGCACCCATTCATCCACTAGAGGGACCCATTGCTCTATGACCGGCCAAAAAACGGCTTCATTAACACATGCATGAGAGGAAATATTCTAACACGGGATGTTTGTTTAGAATATTTACAGTAAAATCTAAATTAATTAAAAGCTAAAAGCGTCAGATTACTTTGTGCCAGTGTTATTCTCTTACGAAAATATTTTATTAAAAATATGTGCAGCGCCCTCTAGTGCATGTTATATTAAGTACATCTATTCAGCCACCAATATTCACCTAAGTCGTTCAGCCTTCAGGAAGCTTTAGGGACCCTTAATACCTCATCACAGCGAAATCCAACAGCAAAATTCTTAAAACACATGTAGTAAACTCCCAGAAATAACTGGGGACACAAAGGATGTAGAGTTGTGGGAAAAAGCTTGTTGGTGTGACCCCGGTGTTAAACCCCGTGGCTTCGGCAGGCCATGCAGAATAAGGCAGATCTAAACCCACGATGACTCACTGCTCTCTGCCTCGAACGCAGACCTTTAGCCTGGTGCCAAAACCACAGGCTGTCCCCTCCATGTCAGTTCTCTCAAGGGAAGACACGATAAAAGATCTCACTTGTCTTCCATCGTTCCCATTTCCATCCCTCTGAAGATCTGAACAAGACGTTGCTTTATAGTTTTCTTATTTGGGTGGTGGTGGGGCTGAGAGTTCAAGCCAGAAAGCGGGGTGATTTGGGCCATATTGTCCTCTGCTGGCAACACTAAGCTATTCTTTGAGAGCCTCAATGTCACAACCCTGTCCTAAATGCACAACCTCTCCCCATTAAACAGACAGACAAAGTAGAGACAAGGTCTTTTTTCAGTCGCGGAAACAGGCCCTTCTGTTACAGGGGCCATTCAGCCAGCGCTCGCTCGGGAGCTAGGCCCATCCCCGGCGACCGCGTGGACTGGGAACCAGAAACCATACGCCACAAATTCCTCAGCGCTTGGTCATATACATCTTGTTAGAGAGTATTATTTTCACCTGATGTGCCCACAAAGTGCAAAACTGGTTTCCCAGTGACAACTGCTGTCCATGTCTGGCTATATGCAGTTATTTCACTGTGTAATGATGAATTTGGAAAATGATATGCATTAGGATGTGCGTAAAATAAATAAAACACGTAACATCGCTCCACCAGTAGACTTGCAGCAATATGAGTGCATTTTCACGAAAAAGTTACTCTCCTTGGATCTCAGCTCATCTTTTGGTGTTTGCAGAACGTCTCAGATCATATTGCGAAGCAGAAGCACAACAGTCGATAAAAACACCTGTTGTGTAACTGTAATGTCCATTTAAACACTTTGTGAAGGAGCGTGTACAGCTCCGCTTAGCTGGGGGTGTTCCAGTGCTTTGGAAAGAAAAAAACTGTGATCAAGAGCTGCCTGAACCAGTTGTAGAGCGTGACCCTATTAATGTTCACTTATTTTGATGTTTCTTCCTAAATTCTTCTTCCACCAGCAACACAAGCAGGATTAATGTTATGAATGACAAAGGTGCAGAAGCCCCCCGTGGTTCTGATTCAGTGGGCTGAAATAGTACAAAACCACCTTAACTGTCAAAAAGCATCAGCTCACAATAATTATTGGACGTAATAAAGTGATTATTAAACAGCACTTCCACGTGTGCATCTACTTCTACGATTGAAAAAAAACATTTTAGGTTTCTCGCACTTGAGCAGCTTCCTCCAGTTTGCGTATGATTTTAAATGTGGTTTTGTAGACATCAGAGGCCATTTTTTTCCCCCTTTTTTCGAAATCGAACATGTTCCACCGTCTCGCATCGCTAACGTTCACACGAACGTGCGCATTCATTCTCGCGCCCGTCGGCGGCGGGAAGCGTGCGTGGTGACGGCGGGCGGAGTCGGAAACGCGAAGGCCCCGCGCTCCTGCCCATAATCCCGCCCCTCCGTGGAGCCGAGCGAGAGCGCGTGAGCGAGGTAGCCCGACGCGGAGTCGCGCAGCCCGGATACGGAGTTCACTGCGACTCGGCGGATCTCCCTCCCCCTCCCAGTGTAGCAGAAGCAGCCGACGGCGGCGACACGAGTCCTAGCAAAGCGTTGCGGTGGCCGGACACTGAGACCTCCTCCCGCCTGCCTCTGCGCGACTAGAGCGGCCGCGCACCGCAGTTGGCCTCCCCGCACTGCTCGGATCCTTCCTCGGAAATGGACGGTTTCGCCGGCAGCCTGGGTAAGTGCGCCGCAGCCGCTCGCGCCACACTATTTATAGATGGACGCCAAGTCCACCAGCTAAAACGTGCGTGAAGGGAACTCGGCGGTGCGTTACCTCGCGGTGCGCACGTGACAGCGCCGTGTTCGGCGAGTGAGAGGAAAAACAACGCGTTTCTGCTGCTGCTGCTGCTGCTGTTGTGTGGGGAGGGGGACGCTGTGGCACAACGTACGGCATAATGGCACAGTGCAACACGCAGTGACATATCGAAATACACAGCAACACACGCTGACACACACCAACTCGCAGTGTAACCTGCCTTTAGGTCTCCTACACGTCCTTTACGTCTAGTACTTTTAAAAGCCAAAAACACACATTTGCAACGAACCCAACGACGATAATAAACCGACATTCTGGGCCGATAGCCTTTAGTGTGTGTGTGTGTGGGTAATGTCTATGGACGGAGTTCCGGACGTGTTCGGTGTTTCTGAAAACAAAGCGCACGCGCTTCAAGTGGCGGATATCAAGATAAAATGTAATTTGTTGTGTTTACTGATGGCGATTTGTCTCCGTGCTGAATGACAGATGAATAGATAAACAGTTCGATATGAAAGCGTTCATGTCATGTGTTGCTACACATTTTAGGCTCCTGGCCTTGATTTACTGCTGGAGCCCTTTTTATTATTATTTACCCATTTTTCCAGCTAATAGTTGCTAATAATTACTGAAGCGATTCAGCTTGAGTACCTTGATCAAGGGTACTATGGCAAGAGTGGGATTTGAACCAACACACCACACTAACTGCTGCTCTTTTCTCTGGGTTTATGGTAAGATATTTAGGTGTCAGCCTTGCCAGTGTAAAGTATGTTACCCTGGAACACTTTCTGTGATAAATAATGGGTCACGTAGTGTTTTAATTTTTGCATGTGAACTGTGCGCAAGCTCTTTTTGAACATGCTGGCAGGGACTTAATAGTGAGCAACAGAGAAGCTATGATCCATATATTGGTCAGACAAAGGCTTTATGTTGAAATGAGTAGGTTTAAGTCAAAATGTCTGAGTACAGTAAAACCCTGTGATAAGCAGGGTCCAAAAAATTCAATTGTGTAAAATGTGGAGTCACCTTATCGTGAGGTTTACAAAAATATTTTTCACTCTGTGAAAAGAAAAATGTTTTCATTTGTTTTTTTTTCATTTTTTAGACCAGTTATTATAAGCAAAATGTGTATGTGACAAATATGTGTAGTCTGCAGTAATAGAAAAATGTTTTGGCATTACAGAGAGAGATTTGAACCCCTTTTGCCACTACACTACTAAAAATACTGATGGAAACTTTTACTCAGACGTACATCTTCATCAAATTTGGTAGATTTGTTGTGATCAGAAGATGTTGGTGATTGGAAAGGGAGCAGGACAGCCGAGAGCCAGTTGTGTTATATCTGAATTTGTCTCATCACAGGATGCATAACCACAGGTTTCACCATAACAGGGTTGCAGGCACTGCATTGTTTAAGATTTTTGTCTTTCATTCTGAATGCCCCTGATTCAGATCTCAATCATGTTTTTGTACCCTTGATGAATTACCTTGAATTGTCCCATTTATATTGAGAAATAAATGATTGTTGAATTGAGTATCTAAAACTTTAAGTTACCCAGTATGAAGAAGACAGCTGAATTGAGAGTAATAATAAGCAAGTTAAGAAAGTCTTGAGTGTTTTGGCCAAGTGGTACTATTATATTTTAACTTCTGTTTCATTTGAAAGTTATCATAATATGCATTGGTTATCCCAATATCTGCTTTAAATGGTTGATGTTGCTGGGTGTGAGTATCCAGGGGTTTTGAAGGATGCATTATTGTGAAGGTGCTCTATCAGGATGAATTAAAGGGTAATATCACCGAAAAGTCTTGCACACGCTGTCCTGAAGTTAGCTATGTGAGGTGTACTAAGCATGAATCTAAGGAATTTCACATACTACCACATTATTGCTTAGGTCGTTTTTGAGATACAGTTGTTTTATTTTGAAGCTTACAATAAACTATAATGTGACAGGTTATGGCTGGTTAGAAGGGTACATGCCACACTGCTCACATACATCACACACTGCTAGAATAGCAGAACACTGATGTTAAAATCATCAAGCAAGAGGGCAGACAATTCTTCATTTAAACGGCAGAGTAGCATTTCAGCTGCAGTGGCGGCATCTTTTAGGGACATCACTGCAAAAGTGGAGCCTTTGTGTAAATTAATTGTGTGTGTGTGTGTGTGTGAGAGAGATGCTCTGTGGTGCTGCAAACCCAAACAGCACATTCTCATAGTCTTCAGTAGCTAATGAATGAGCATGTACTACCTTGGCATGCTTTTTCAAAACACTGAGGGAGATGTTTCCCTTAATGCAGGAGGCACACTCTTAAACAGCTTTGCAAGACAGGTACGTGCTATAGCTTTCCACAAAACTTTCCAAAACTCAGTTCTTTGCTGAGTATTGAGTGTGTAGAACGTGAGGATGTGTAATGTGAAAGTCAGATGACTGAAGGGGGGCTTCCCTAATGGTCTGCTTGCCTCGTTTTCCATACTGATGTCCTCCTGCAGTAAGTTAACGCCTTCACGTGGTCAGGTGGTTAAAGGTTTTGGGTCATTCCTGCTAACACACTCTGGCACCCCCTCCTTCCACAACCTCCAATGGTACTGCATTCTGTCCCTGACTGATGGAAGACACTGACCCAGCTCGGGGCTCACGCTGTGTCTGATAATTGTCCCCCAAATAGAGACAGCTGTGTGTTGAGCAGTGTGTGCCATTTGAATGTCTGTGTGTTGTGAGATCAGTGTCCTTTTAGGACTCGTGTGTGTGTGTGTGTGTATGTGTGTGTGTGTGTGTATTTGTGCAGGTCCTGTGTTACAGTGTGGATATATGTCTATTTACTGATATGTCCATGCANGTGTGTGTGTGTGTGTGTGTGTGTATGTGTGTGTGTGTGTGTATTTGTGCAGGTCCTGTGTTACAGTGTGGATATATGTCTATTTACTGATATGTCCATGCAGGTTTGTACTGTATGTATTTGTGTTCACCTTGTGCTTTCTGCAAGTGTTCCATCTGTAGTACCTCCACCTGATCACAACTTTTTTCTGCAGCAGGAAAGAGAGACAAGTAGAGGATTGGGTTACAGAATTCCTTCACGGCAAAAAAAGAAAAAAACCTAAAGGAAAAGACAAGCAGAAATGCGGAGTGCAGTGCACGTGCTCTCGAACGTTTCCAGATGCAGGAATGTGGCCCCATCCCCCCACCCTAAAATTCCCCCCACCAACAATGTATTACTTTTCAGCTGGAATTTAAAAAAAAAAAAAAAAAATAAAAATGTTTTTTCAGTCTCGACTACAGGCAGAAAGAATCTTTGGAAGTGTGGAGGGCTAGTGTGGGTTGGGGGAGAGTGGGGAGAACCCAGTATGCGCTCGCATCTTACCGTGAGCTGCCAGACGCTCCCAGACAGCTCCATGACCAGAATAAATAAACACCCTTCTCCCCGCTGTTATTGAAGAACAAGAGTGCAGTGTCACATTAGGCTGATCTGCAGTGGGTTTCAATGTGTGTCTGATAATGGGTCTTTATGCGTGTTCCTGCAGATTGACAGGGGATACAGGAGATGAAGTTCATGGTTGCATGAAGAGGAGTTTGATGTGCTGCAAGCTTTAGAGGATTTTTGGGGATGGTTTTTAGTTGAGAAGGTTTGTGCAGTGTGGGGTTGGGCTTTTATCTTTACAGAGACACTGCAGAAAGGAGAAAGGTAATAGGGTTGTATTTGTTCACATGAGCATTTGCCAGTGTGGGTCAGCTTCTAAGGCTTTTGCTATACTTTCACTTCCCCTTTTCTACCTCCCTGGATACAGAGGTGTCACAGAAAAGTGCTTGAGACAAGTCTTATGGATGCCTTGTATGTTTCACTGAGGGTGTGTGTGTGTGTGTGTGTGTGTGTGTGTGTGTGTGTGTGTGTGTGTGTGTGTGTGTGTGTGTGGGGGGGGGTTGTTCATCAGTAATCTGCCATGGTTAATTTGTTTATAAATCACTCTGTTTCCTTCAGACGTCTCCGGGTGGGAAAAGGAAGCGAGAAGGCAGGGACCATTGGAGTTCGGTGTTGATTTACTGTTGTAGACCTCAGTGGACTGTTTGACACCACCTCTTCTCCCCGAGTCTACAACACTTCGTACAGACACATACATGTAGATAAAACCACACAGCAACACTGAACTTAATCTTCTGGCTCTGGTCTGCAAAGTGGAACTGAGCTTTGGATTGAATTAGTTTTGGCTGACTGGGCTTCTGCACTTGTCTAAAGCAACTACTGCACAATCCTAAGCTTGTGGGCAATTCTGGCCTTCACAAACATCACATTTCCTTCCTACACTGGACTTCTGTCAAGCCAGGAACAAAAACAGAATTTATGATTAAATAAATGGAAAGAATATAGGGCTTTCAAAACCTTCTTAGAGTTCAGCAAGTAAGCAGTGATGAGTCACTGCCAGAGTCCGGCATTGTGAAGGGTTAACCATGCCTGCTGAACTGGGTTCAGGCTGCCCACTTCTAGGCCATAGTACACCCTTGGCTTTACACAGACCAGATGGCTGTCTAGAACAGACCCCCGGAAGGATGGGCCCTCACGAGGATCCCTTCATTAGAGATTCCCTTCATTAGGCTTCCTTGCTGCCACTGTCTCCCTGGCAACTGGATGTGATGTCAGTTTGCCTCAGAAGCTGGAACAGAGAATGCTTTTTTTTTCATTTGGTGCTCGTTTGATCTCTGCAGCTACTCTACAATTGTGTGGGTGGAAGGGGCCAGGCCAGAAGCTGGTTTGGGGCATGAGGGGCTTGTAAGCTGATGTCTGGATGCCTGCCTTCCTTCATGAGGGCTTTAATCAGGACTGCTCAAGGGACTGGTTTTGTGTGTGTGTGTGCGCGCACGCGCTGGGGAGTGGGGGGTTGGGAAGGCCCAGTGTAGTAATCATGGCTCACGTGTGGTCAGTGACAGAGGGAGATTAAGAGTATGGGAGGACATGGGGGCAGGGGGGTGAATGTCAGTTAAATAATTTGCTGGCCAGCAAAACCAGAAGTGGTGGAATTACTGATGATGGTTTTATGTCATTTCTGTTAATGTTGCCTTGGAGTTAAAATGGTCATCCGTAAACATCAAGTACACGTGTTTGTTGGTAAACAGCTGTGATACTGTACCAGTATTAAGTAGCAAAACTTGTTAGCCAGTGTTTTTTCAGGTGCTCAAGGAGAAGTGTAAATGAATGTATCTTCTTTGCTGTCATCCAGCCTGTACTCAGGAAATTGTTTCAAGCTGTTCAGGTGGGGAAACATTAATAGGAGAGACAAGTTTTGTGTGTCAGTGGATTAGTGATGTATTAAAGATGGAGCCAGTCTCCTTTGTACTGCTATGGATGTTTGCTGTAAAGTCCTTTAACAGACCTGCTCATTTTTTGATTATGTCCATCTTTAAAAGAGAAATTATGGTCAAATATTTTGCTGTGCACATAATACATTAGCTAAGACCATGAATATGATTTGAAAAACCCTTTTGGTAAAGGGGGGAAAAACAGTTCAGAAAAAATCTATTTCAAAACAGAGAGCATTACGCAAGTAGAAGTGGTACAGAGGAAGGAAAAAAGATCTCTATTGCTTTGACAAAGGATGAACGTATTGAGTGCAGCAAGTGACAGTGTATGTTGATGGTCCATTTACAATGCCAGATACATATTCTGAAAAGAGAAATGCAAAATGGCATTTGGCTTGGCAGCAGTATACACATGATTAAATTGATATGACTGATAGAAGTCTAGGAGAAAGCAACCTGTATTTGCTGTGTCTGTGCACTAACTGTACTATAACCAGCTCTCTGTGTTGCAGTGTTCTGAAAAGGCTCTGAGTTGTACCTGTACTCAGCTGTGGTTTACTGGTAACTTTCTCTTCAGGGTTGACCTCTGACCGCTGACACTGATACACACCAACTCAAGTGTGTGGGCTGTGATTACACCTGCTTCTTTTCATGCTACTGACTGCACCTCCATGCCACTTGGGAGGCTCACCTAGTTTTAATGTATGCATCCATTGCCTACTAGTATAAAGTTCCAACATAATACTTTATTTTTGCAACTTGAGGAATTTAATATGATGTCAGATATATTGTAAATTGTTGGATTTAGCTTTTCTTTTTTTGCTGTTAAATTGGAACTGAAGTAGTGTGTTCTATTATTTTGTGACCTGTGCTCATGTTTATACCTTAATCAGTAACATAAAAATAGTCTCTACTTTGACTTAACAGAGGACTGAAATCCCAGGAAAAAACATAGTAACCAAAGAAGTTGACTCTTGCTGCATTTTGTGTGTGTGTGTGTGTGTGTGTGTGTGGTTTGCAGTGTTATCACACACTAAGCTCTGTATTCCCCCAGCTTATGCTGCAGCTACTTATTTTTAGCAGTTTGTCACCTACAAATCATGAATGTGCTGTGCTATGCACTTCCTGCGATCACGAGGAGGCCAGCCTCTCCTGACCAGCTAACCTTTGTGGCCTTGTGCCCACAATCAGCTTCCCTACCATACACAGCTGTCTCACTCACAGAGCCAACACCTTCTGTCCACCTCCAGCATGTTCCCTCTAGAAACACCTGTATCTCAAGCCCCATTACTTACTTGTTCGGCATTGAATGACAGCTTCCTCTGGGCCTGCAATGCTGTGGTGCACAGCAATGGGCCTGCTCAGTTTTGTGGTGCAGCTCTTTCGTGGTTAGAGCATAGAGGTACTGCAGGCACAGGCTGGGGCAGTAGAGGTGAACTCTGTTTTGCCCCAGAGATCCCACTGCTTGGGAGCTACACTGTGCTACCATTGCAATGAGGAAATCACTCTGTTTTCTCTTTGTTGTAGTTTCTTGGATTTGTTCAGCCCATACATTCTACTGGCTCACACTGACACCTTCATGTAGCAAAAAGTCAGGCATGTTCATACTGTTGCCCCTAGTGGAGAATTCCCACTTGGCCCAAGATGCTCACCTAGAAAGGGTACAGTGGTAGGGAATGTTTTTGAGGACTGACCAGCATTAGGCTACCTACACAAAGTTGTGTGAAGGGATGTGAACAGTTCTCATCTTTTCCACTATGACTTGTACTACTTTATAATGGCTGTTTAATGTTTGACAGACTTAAGATGCACTACTAATATCTTTCCAGTGCTAGTTTTCATACATTTATAAAAATGTACTGTATGAAACAATCTCTTTCAGTTTGTGTACTTGTGTTGATCTCTATATTTCAGCACTATTGTAACCAGTCAGGCTCCCAAATCTGCAGCCAGATTAAAAACAATTTGTCATTGGAAACAGTTTTCTTAGTTTACCAAAAGGGGGTGCTCTTTTCTGGATATAATATTTTAAGGCATCCTGACACTTTTCTTTTATGCCACAGTTGACAATTAACTGCTGTGGTCATAATTTGAGCAGATTTTTCAAGATGCTTTATTTGATGTATTTTCTGGGGAATGACACAGTCAGGGTTCATCTGTTGCACTGGTTTTTAATTTTGCCCTAGTGGGTCCATGAGTGTTCTAGTTTGTGTGGTAGCTGAGCTCTTAATTTCTTAATCTCTTAATTGGATGAATCTTGTGTTTCAGATCACATTAAACATGAATGCTTAAGACACATGATGTTTTTTACTTGTGTGTTTTTAAAGGTTATTTTAGCTATTTATCTACCATTTGTTTTCCCCCAATGGGGGAAAGGCCTTTATATTAATAATATTTCACAAAAATATTATTAATATAAATATTTTTGTGTAAAACTTTCTTGAATAACTCAAATTTGTTTTCCCATATTTAGAAAATGACTGAGCAGTCAGATAATGATTATAATTTAACACTGACTCATGTTCCTCTTTCCTCGTTCCTAGATGTACAAATTGCTGTCTTTGGCTGGTTCTACTTTTTCTGCATTAAACGGTGAAGTTCCCATCAAACTTGTTTGTTCACACTTTCTCCTCTTTCCTCCATTGCTAGTCAGATCCAGGAAGAAAACTGCTGTTGATGCTCTGGGAAGGTAGTGGGAACATGAAAATTACTGCATTTTGCTGTGGAGCTCCATTTCAGTCATAGTTAGTGTTAGTTGCAAAGGCAATAAAAGTAGACTTTGGAAGGTACTTGAGCTGCTTAGTGTCATTTGTTTTATCAGAGTGTCCTCTGCTGATGCTTTTACTGAAAACAAAAAGACATAAAGCCTTATGCAGTAACTTCTTAAGTATAAAACAGAAGGATGCAGTGCTAGTTAAGCCAGTAAGAAGGCAATACCATGGTGTTTGCAAAACATTATCAACCCAAATTATTACATATATGTTGAACTCTACTTTTTTGACTTCATGGAGTTAAGAAGGCATTACATGTTTAATCTTGATCTTTTTACATTGGGAAAGAGAGGGTTGGAGTTTCAGCTCAAGAGCACATCTGCACCAGGATTAGTTTGTCTCTTTGTTGCATCAGAGGCCAGTTTATTGACCTGTAAAAGGTTCAGAAACACCCACGCCAAACACCAGGTTTTGCTCGGTGGCATAGATCGAGAGCAAGAATAGTTTGGGCCGGAGGTTTTGAAATAGTGTTGAGGTTGTTGTAACAGCCCTGCTGCAGATATGTAATTATTCAGTCTCTTGAGCCTGCCTCCCCAGGGACACCCATACAGCTCATTTCCAGACTAATGGTGTTTAACAAACGTATTATTATGTGAACAATAAATGCATTATTTATAAGGATCTGGGTAAATGAGTGTACTGCCCCATAAAGAGAAGCTGCCACTGAAAACTGTTTTTTTGTTGTAGTTATTTTTTTTTGGGTCCAACAATAATTGATTGTATACTTGCTGGTGGTTCCAAATCACTTTGCTGTGTTACTTTGACGAGATTAACAGCATCAGTTTTATGTCATGTAGTGGTATTCCCTCTTAGATATTTTTTTTGTTTTTGACTTCCTGTTTACTTTACATTTTGGCAAAGTCAGAACACCATATGATAAATCGTTGCTGTTTGTGCATTCTTATTGATGTTACAGTGGAAGAGGTAAAGGTTTTGCTCTAATCAAACCCAAGCTCTCATAGAAGCACGCTGTGGGCAAAATGATTTTCTGCTGTTTGGTCATTCCTGTAATCTCAGTGCCCCTCTCCCCGTATTTCCTCCTCCAGCTTTACGAGATGCTTTCCAGCTCTACTGTTCTTCCTTCAGCCTTTAAAGATAAGAAGGTGAGTGTAAAGAAAGCTCAAACACATAGAACTTAATCTCCCTGAAGAGTAAGTAGGCATTATTTATTTTTCTGAGGAGGAAAGGTACGGAGGTGTAAGATTCCAACAGTAAAAAAGCCGTAAAAGAGACACTGACAGCAGTCCTCTAGACAGACGGGCAGAAACCTGTTGGAGTGGAGTGTCAGTTATGATGCTTAAATTGCGTGCCCGCCCCAGGCTCCAGCTGCTTTTAAGAGGCTGTAAGTCACTCAGCCTGCAGCTGGGCCCCTCGGGAGGAGTGCTGTGGGGGCAGATGGGGATTTTAACTCTTCACCGACACACAAAAGAGCCACAGGACCAAGATCCAACTTAACCAAAGTTCACCGGCAGAGAGTTGTTGGGCACATTGTGACAGGTTCTGTTTTGCTCCCCTCACCCTCCTCATAGGAGCCTTTTTTGCTTGTGTGATTATTTAATTGTGACTATAATGTCCTCATTGATGCAGTATAGCATGCAGCATTGTGTGGTGCAGTATAGCATGCGGCATTGTGTAGTGTGACTCTGGTTGCTCCCAGGTGGAGGGGGCTTAGGGTATCGGTGAGCTTTGCAGCCAGAGAGAACCTGGAGCCCAGTACTAGTCCACCTGCTGTTATTTTTAGGTGACCTGGGGTTTTATAGCTGGCTTTCAAAGCAGATGATTTGCTTTGTTTAGCACAGCAAGCCCTGATGTTGGATGACTGGGTTGGAGTGGTGAGATGGGAGAACCAATTTGCAAAGGAACAAGTGTGTCCATCTCCTACTCATAATGACGCTTGTAGATCTAGCCCTGTCAGTATGGGAGCCACATTGTCCCTTTCATTGTATCTGTGGTGCCCACTCATTCCTAGAGTACTTACTCATGGAGGCTGTGTCTCTTTCACTGGCAATACACAGTACAGTACACCACATGCTGCCATTCCCACTTCTAATGTCTGTGGTGCCTGGAGGGTCTCACACAGTACTCATTGAGGCCTTGTTTTCTCTGGAAAGAGACCCACTGTACTATTCTTTTAACTGAATGTTCTGACCCCATGTTTTAAACCCCTTTGGTTTTGCTTGGATTCTAATTACTGCTGTAAATATGGAGTTGATATTAATTGTCAATCATTCAGTGCCAAATACATTTGTAAGGATAGCAGGAGATTCCAGTCTTATGCAGATCTTCATATGTGATTAAGACCAGACTGTTACCTGTAATAGTGATCATGGTCACATTAGTGGAGTTCTGTACCTGCTGTGCTGTGGCTGTCTGGAATGGGGTTCAGAGTCTTCAGTGTCTCCTCTGCTCCATATGAAGCAGAGCATGCAGTTCAGCACTTTCAGGGTCTGTCCTATGATGTGAATGAGTAAGCAGGAGTACTGGGGGAGTGAATGTTTACCCTTTTGTGAGTTAAACCCAGGTTTATATCTGAGGAGGGTTCCTGTGGTTGTTTTTTGACTTTGATTTAGAAGCATGTTGTTACTTATGGTTGTAGTGCATGTCCCCCCACCCCCCATGGTCCTGGCGGCCCACTGCCAGGCTAATTGGAAACAGAGATGGGAGGAATTTAAGTGGTATTGCCAAGTGGCTAGTTTGGGGGGTTTAGTGGGGTACAAAAAAGGTAGCAAGGACCCCGCTTATTTGCCTGCCTGGGTATTAGAGGGGACTGAGCTGTTCTGCACCCTGCAGACTGACAGATGCTCGGAATTTTGTTTGGCAGAGCCATGACCAAGGGGTACAGCCACAGTGTGGCACACGGTCTGAGTGCCAGCAACAGGAGAGGTGACGAGAACCCTGGGATGCAGATGGTGAAACCACTGCCCATGGCAAAGGGCACGAGTTGAGTCCAGATCAGTTGCTATGTACAAAGAACAGCGCTTAAAAAAAAAAAAAGTAGAAATTATGGCATTAATCATGGGCACATGGCATACTTTTATGGCTAAGGCCTTTGAGACAGGAAAGCAGTCATGCATTTGTGTCCTTGCAAGTGTAAAATTTAAAAAAAAAAAAAAAAAAAAAAACGCTTTTTTTTTTTCTTCTTCTTCTGGGTTCAATTCCAGATGCTGGAGGTCACTGATCTGTTTGATTCAAATATTTCCCTATTCTGCTGCCGATCACTGCAACTCTACTGAACTGTTTCCTGGTGATAGATTTTATGTCACTTTAACGTTTAATTTTCTTGTTAATCACCTGTAATGAAAATTAATTTACAATTGAGCAGCCAGTGTGTCTCGGTGTGGTTCTGGGACAAAAATGTTAAAAATAAAATGTTATATATAGATCCTGATGAAGACTGCCGAAACCTTGCTGGTCTGTCAGAAATAAAAGCAGCCTATGAAATGCTATTAACCTGCTGCTGCAAATTTAAACTCCTGAGATGTAAAGCTCTGTTTTCTCAAAAGCTTTTGGATCTGCTCCTGTACTGACTTGCTGTAAATGGCTAGCATTTCTGTAGAACTCTAGCCCCATGTCACCCAGGTCCCCTCAGCCAGCCTATGTAGGGGCACAGAACATATTGGTTTCAATGAAACACCTCCTTCTGTTTCTCCTTGCTTTCCCAATGTCTGTGTAGCAGTTCTATGCAGACCTGCAAGTGAGTACCTCTCCGAACCTTCCAGTGCCCCTGCTCCAGAGCATACTTGCTGAGTCTCTTGTACTGAACTTTCAATTTTTCACAAACGGACCGCTCAGGAGCCACCTTACTGTTTTTGTGCTTAGATTTCCATCCTGCAGGTTTTCCCGATCTTGCCAGAATGAGGGACGCAACTCTCCAAGGCATTTGGGGTCAGCACGTGGCGTGGCATAACATGGCCTGCGATTGTAGCTGCATGACTGACATGGGCAGCATATTAGTGTTGGACCAGGGAGCTCATTGAAAACCTGCCATTTACCAGTTAAATAACAGGTTGCACTAGAAGATTAGCAGCTTGTATTTTATTCCTCAAATGTGTTCACACACGTCCTGCCTGAAAATCATTAGCCAGATGAAGATGCAGAGTGCCTGCCAAGGGATGGAAGGAGAAAGAGTGAGAGTGTGTAGGGAGAGTGTAGGGACAGTATCCCTCCTTTTCCAGGAGGAGGTGCTGCAGTTATTGACCTCTGCAGCTGCCGTACGGCACATTCCTGGAATCTTCTCTGAGATATCTGAGCAGCGCCCACAACTTCCAGGAATTTACCGCTCTTGGCCGGCCTCATTGTTGTGGTCGTCTGGGTCTTTACCTTCCTGCACACAACTCCCTCTAGCTACCAATCCAATTAGGCTTCCTGCCCATGCAGCCTGCCCGAGAGGAAAGTTGTGAAAAATTTGTAGAAAAAAAAAAGGGGCACAATTCAGTATTTTGTTTTTAACATCTGGTTTCCTCTACTGTGGAGGTCATTTCCAGTTACAAAAAAGAGGATGTAGCAATTCATGCAAAACGCCAATCTTTGAGCCTCCAACCCCTCACCTTGTCTTTTGTGTGGGCCAAGCCCTATCGTGGTGGGTGCAATGAGGTGGAAATGGCAGAGTAGGGAGCTAGTGTTTTTGTGTAGCACAGCTTCCTCTTTCAGATGTTAAGCTATTCCTGTTGGCCTTCCTCTTCCTTTATCAAAACCTGCAAAGCAGACATGTTACTTTGAAACAACTTCTATTGAGGTAATGAATAGTTACCTTTTTTTATTTTATTGACTAAAAGTAGCAGTTTTATCATGAACGTCAAAGTTGAATACAGGGGAGGTGTTGGTATTTTCTTGCACTGTTTCCTGGCACCTGTGGTTTTTCTGTGAACTCTATTTTTGCATGCACTACTGTTGCTCTATAGCCGGACATGGCTGTTTCACTTCCTGAAATGACTGCATCTTCAGCCATCTTCACTAACAGGATACCTGCAAGGTGGGAGATTTTTGCAGCACTAGCTGTAGGTGAGGTAGCTCAGGCTGCAGATCTTCTTCTAGAAGTCCTGCATCACCTCTGCCTGTTGCATGTTACTGCACATGTGGTTTTCTTAGAGCCATCCTCATTTGTCTCAGAATGGTATTTGAAGGGAAAGAACCTAGTCAACACCTTGCACAAGTGCATCACTAATGTCATTTTGAACTCCTTTATAGGTCCCTGCTGAGTGAGACTGAAAGATTGAGATGAGTTTTGGAGAGAGGAACAATTTGTCAGAAGTAGTTGTATGCATTTGCATCGAATAAGTGATGCAAGTTCTTCCATGGTTTAAAAAAAAAGTTAGACTTGGAGCTTGACCCAGTAACCTTCTGATTACAGTTCCTTAGCTAGAACACCACCTGTTGAGGAAAGGGAGTAATTGTTTAGCATTGCTCATTCCCTGCTTGTACTCAACGGGCTGTTTATCTGCTTGCCTGCATGTTTATCAGTAAGGCCATGTCCTACTGTATATTTAGGGCCATATAGCTTTTTAGTACCTTGCCTTTCCTTCTTGTGTAAACAGCAGTGCCCATTTCCTGAATTAATGTTCTACTGCTGCACCAGCAAGGCGCACACACTCTGCCCAGGCACACACCTGCGTGTCAGCGTCCTCCTCCCTCCTCCAGTCCCTGGGGTGGTGCTGATCTACCAAAACCAGCCCTGAGGTGGTATCTCCCAAAATAATAATAAAAATGTAACAAAGCAATTTAAGCCAACTGGTCCAACCAGTAAGTCAGCTTCATTTAATTGGATTACTGCTGCTATTTTAAGAGTTGTGTAAAATATTGTGTGCACAAAAACTAAATGCAAGTAAATGTCTGAATGACTCGGATGTACAGAGAACTGGATAAATGAGTTTTTAAGAAGCATTTATATAAAGCAACGGTCATTCAATTGTGAGATCTGTTTAAAATTGGTTACACTGATGTGACCCTGATCCCATATCAATAATCTGCTCTACTTATCTCCAGACTCTGCATTGTACACTGACCTCTTGTATGACATCAGGTTGCCACTGAAACTTTTAGCTGCTGCGTTCTGCTTGGAAGAATTGGTCTCTGACTGACATCTCTTAAGGGATGGGCCCAACCGCAGTGTGCTGATGCATGGCATCTTTAGCTTTTTTTTTTTTTTTTGCTCGCATAGCACTGATGTGCTGACCTGGTTTTTGCCTCAATTGCTGTTGCGAATTTGGTGTCCTGAGTGCTCTGCAGGCGTGTGCAGGTTGGCCAGGGCGCGTGCAGAATGGCAACACCTGTGCCCTAGTAGGCGGAGCTGTGGTGGCCTTCTGCAAGCTCGGTGGCTGGTGTGCGGTTCCTCTCATTCGTGTAAGCCCGGCAATTCCATGTAATGGCAGCCATCTCCCTGAAGCTACAGCCGCAAGTTCACGACTGGCCTTTAACCTACTTTCCCGCCAACCTCCTTCCTGTCAACTACTCAAAGCCCGCACGAATGTGCCGTGATCTCCAGATGGCTGTTTAGGACCTGTGTGCACTTCAGGCGAAACATTTCATAAGAAAAAGAATAATGAAATGTACTGTTTATTTACAAATATTTATTTCAGAAATTGTGCGATGATGACATGTTAAGTGAGTGCTTACACACCTGTGGTGTAGTTTGAAATGGTGGCTATTTTCTTAAATCCTTGCAAGGCTGAATCTGAATCATCCATTAATCATCTAACTGGGGCTGTGTGGCCCCATGGGGACAGCAAGTGGTAGTTATGGCTGTATGGTATTCAAGGGTTCTTTTGCTGGGGGTATGAGTGGCTTAATGTTGTTTTTCACCCCCCTCCTTCCTAACCTCCTGCTGTAATCTGTTTTGCAAGAGCCCCCCACCCCCCCCCCACAGCCCCATTGTAGTAACTGATCCAGGGTGGTGTGGTGCATTTTGTTTTAGTTTCTCCCTCCCTTCTTCCTTCAGTCTACTCTGGCCAGTCTGTTTCTTAGCACTTACTTCTTCTTCAGCATTGGTGTTATATGTTGCATAAAGAAGCTGAAGGGTCCAATTTGGTCCACACGATACTCTGCATCAATCTATAGAATACACGGCAACTGAAAGTTTCTGTTCAGCTGTTGGTGCCAGTATCGTCTGGGTCTCCCCTGTCTAGATCACTGATGAATACAGGCCTCTTACTCACTAGGTTGACCGGAGAGAGGGCACACTGTTATCATAATAAACAGTAATAATATGATTTTATCCAAAGCCATTTACATTATTTGACACATTTTTACAGTTGGGTAGTTTACTAATTTATAGTAAAAACTTGTTCATGAGTGCTGCAAGTACCATGCATTTTGGTTAGAACCATCAACTGTCTTAACTGTTTCCTTAACAGCTGCTCTACCTGCTGGCCTGTTAGTACCCTAAACAGACCCTGTAGACTGAGTGCATATGTGCACACATTTGTACTGTAGTGGGGTAATATAATGAGTCCTTGTTTTGTATAATGAGGCTGCTTGCAGGGAACTGTCAAGACTGTAAGATGGCACTGAATCCCAGTGAACCTTAAAACAGACTTCAGGGCTGAAGATGACCAGGAGGTAAACCTTGAGGAGAGCAGAGTGAAATTTCATTTCAGAACATCCCTTCCAGGAGTCTCCAAGACAAATGCCCGAAATGGGTGCTCTAGGTGTTTGGCTGAAGAATAGTTAGCTATGGCTTATGTGAAAGTTCCTCACTGGGAGGGCAGAGGGGTGTAGTTGGAGTTGGCTACACCGTTCTCTCACCCCCATGCTTGTCACCCCCACCCACTCCCTCTGATGGAGGTGCCAATAGCAGTGTGGCTGCTGCTGGCATGCCAGAGGTTAAAGATCTGTTAGTGAAGGTTTAGCTCCTCCCAGTCAGCCAAGATTCTCTTTCTTAATCTTTATGTTCTCCTCCAGAGTCTCTCCTGTTCTCGCTCGTGCGCACTCTCTCTCTCGCTCGTGCGCACTCTCTCTCTCTCTCTCTCTCTCTCGCTTGCTTGCTCTCTCCTACTCTCTTTTGCTTGCTCATTCTCTGGGCTTTGTGTGAGTGTGTGTCAGAGGGAGTAAGCTGTGTGTGTGATCACGGACAGAGAGCAGAAGAACAAGCACCACTTGAACGAGGGAGAAGCCATTCTTTCAGTCTCTGTCACGTTCTTGGGCTAGGAAGGAGACCCTCACAATCGAGAGGAGAGAGGGGTAGTCTCGAAGAGACAAAGTGCTAGAAAGCTCGCCCGCACACACACTCGCGTGCATGTCCCCTTTGTACTGAGGGATAACGAAGAACACCGGCTGTGTGTTCCCACCAAAGAAGCAGAATGGAGGAAGGCCCGCAGCCTGCTGGTCCAGCATGCACTTCCACCACGCTGCTGAGCAACCACTGTGCTGGTAAGCTGCTACTGCCACTCTAGACTTGGTGTGGGGTGGTGGGAGAGGGTTGGTCCACGTGTTCTGTCCTGGCTGCCTGCAAGTCTGTGTCACGCTGCCGTCAGAGCATCTCTGTGAATACCTGTATGTGCTGGTGCACTGCAAAAGACATGCAGGGAGATTTGTGGTTTTGCCCTGCCTTATGTCCTAATTGTCTGCAATTCAGAAAGTGGTTCTTTAGCGGGGTGACCAGGACCACGTGCTCAGGCTGCTTTCTCACAGCTCACAGTTTTCTTAGGATATCTTTCTTTTTTGGTCTGTGATAGATGAATGTGTGTGAGAAGTGTGATTGCAAGTGGCAGTGTAATCACAGCTTGTGTGTGGGTGGCTGTAGCTATGTGTTTGTGAAGAGAACAGGAGCTGATTCCGTGTGTACTATGTGCAGGGTGCCGGGGGGTAGGGGTGGAAGTCCCTGGAGGATGTTTCTGCAGAACTGGAGATACTCGTTGGCATTGTTTGGCATCTGCTCAGGCTCTTTTTGTACTTCCTCCCTTTGTACTGGGGGACAGGTTGGCATGGTGTGGCCCACTGCCTGCTCCAGGTAATGCTGGTAAATATTTAACTGGCTATAAAACAGAAGACTTCCTCCAGCCCCCTACCCCACCCACATCAAGACCACATTTGGGGGTATACCTGTATACCAGCAGCCATTTGAGTCCTGCAGATGGCATCCATGTGTATTTGTGTGCTTAAAATATAAATACTACTTGTAATAGATGTACAATAGGCATAAAACGGAAGAAAATGCTTGGAATGGTGCTGAAAGGCATTTGGCTGCTTCATGCTGCATTTTGCCAAGTAAAAAAAAAAAAAACATTAGAAGAGGCAGTGTGGTTGGAAACTTTGTACTAGCTTGTTGGTACCACAACACAATCTCTGAGTGTGTGCGGGCACATTTGGTCCCCTGCTGTGGACCCCAAGGATTCGACCAAAGGCCTGTGCTCAAGGCAGAGCGGCAGAGGCAGTAACTTCCTTCTCTGTGTCCTGTCCCAAACATGTGACCCAACTCCTCCTGGCACTACAAAGCACACACCCACACGGTTTCTTGTTTTGTGGCTGTTCTTTAATTAAAAACAAACCAAAAAACAAATGAAAGGAAAACAGACAAGCACTCGTGTTGCGTGACAGAGAGGTGGAGAAAGAGCAAGAAAACGATCAGTAATTACACCGCTACATGTCTCTCACTCACACATTCACATTCACAGACACACACAGACACAGAGTTGCATGGATTTTTGTACAATACTGCCCATACACCATTGAATTGTGGAAATGCAAGGCACACACTCTGAAACACATTAGCACGCACACACAGAAATTTGCAGATCTATGTGTAAATGAATTTTGTTTGTATTGGTTTCTTTGCACACATTCATAGACTGAAGGATATACATGCACAGGTATAATGTCCAACTCTGTTCACAGTTAAGGGCTTAATGAGAGAGGAGCTGCCTTGTGTTAGGTGCAGGGTCCTGCCTGGTGCCAGAAAGGACAGAGATGCTGACCAAAGGTGGGCTGTTCTCAACTGGCTCCGAATTGTGCACGAGTAGTACACATCTCCTCCTGTTGGCTCCTTCACAATGAACAAAAATGTCACTTGTACTCAGGGGTCAGCCCATTGCAGTGTTTTCACATCTGGACCTCATCTGTGGGGGAACCTGAGCTGTATGTGTGTGTGCCTATGAGAGAGTTCTCCCAGTACTTTTTATGTGTATCATGCATCAAATAAGAGCATGACAAAGGGTAGTACGGAAGCAGATGGAACGAAACTGAGAAAATGGTGTGAAACTGATGAGATGAGCTGAGTCTGAACGCGATCAGTCTAGCGGAGCAGACAAAGCCGGAGAAGTGTAGAGAAAAGGGTTACAGAGAGGGGAGGAGCAGGAGAACACAGTGAAGGGATCCCTGTAGCCTCCCCATGCTAATCCCCTCCGCATCCATCATGAGAGCCCCAGTGCTGTCAGCGTCTCACTGCAGCCTGCTTTACAAACACTTGGCGTGGCTGTGCACAGTAATGTCTTTAAACAAACATGTAGCTGCATGCAGAAAACAATCTGGAGTTCCACTGTGTAGGAATCCAGTGCTGTGCTCCTATGATTTGCACAAATCTCGCATGTGTATTGCTGTGTGCTGGGGTTTGCGTGTGCCTGCATGTGAGTGTTGTGGGACAGTGTCTCAAGGTGCAGAGGGAACAGCTTTGACCTGAACAAAGGTTGGGCTAAGGTTTGTAGTTTTTTTTTTTTTCCTCTCCCCTTCCCTTTCCTCTTCTGTGCCAGGAAGAGCCATGAAGTGGAAAACTTCCATGCTTCCTGTCCTGATTGCTCTCCAAGTATGTGAACAGGTTCTCTGCCCCAGATGCAGATGTACAAATGTACAGTGTTCTTGCTCAGGATATTGGGGAGAGGGGTTATACGCAAAACCCCCTCCCCCAGGACAGTTCTTTTTCCCCACAGACGGCCGTTCCGTCTGAACTTATAGCCTCCACCCCCCCCAGGTCCAGAACTGAACAAAGGTTAGAAGGAGGCAGGGCTGAAAGCTCTTGTCAAAGCTGAGCTGTGTTCCACTTTTCATTACAGAGACAGCAAACCTCAGGCTGAAGTGGTGGGTGTCTCTAATGTGATAGGGAGAAAGCAAGGTGCGTGTGTCTGTGTGTGTGAGAGAGCGAAAGACTGCATGCTTGGATAAGATACAGGCCTTCATAGGTTTGGGCCAGCTGTTGGCAAATCATTTGCAGGCTTGTACTGCTGACTGTCCTGTGTTTTCTGTGGCTCTTTTTGTGTGGCTGTAGGCTCTTTGGTGCTTATTGTGTAATAGAGCCTATTTTGTATCTTGTGTGCTGTAGATAATTTTCAGGATTTAACTCACTCACCCTCCACATGTTGGATGATGCAGATATACGTACTGATATGTATATAGATATACACATCATACAGATATATAAAGCTTGTAGTATGTCTCCTATGGTCCTGTATCTTTGTGCATGTGCCGTCACTGAAATACGACTGCAAATGAGACTAAACAATGAAGGTGTTTTCCATGCAGAAGGAGATGGGTGTGTGTCCTTATAGGATTCACTTTCCCTTTGAAGTGGCACTTAATTTCCATCCCATTTGGATTTGCTGTTCCCCCATATCTAAAGGAGGCTAATGAAGGAGCTACAGGCATCTGTGGGGCTGATAGATTCCACCAGTGGGGTCTGGGGAGTGTGTGTGTGTGTGTGTGTGTGTGTGTGTGTGAGAGAGAGAGTGAGAAGAGGGTGAAAGCACAAGTTTGCAGACCAGACAGACCCCCTTGAGGTTTAAGCAGATCATGTGAGATTGGGCATTTGACTAAAGTTGTTCCAGAGTTCGAGTTTAGCCACCCCCCCCCCCCCAGGGCCTATCAATATCTCCTTCTCAAGACTCTGTCCATCACAAAACTGTCAGTCCCTGTCTTCTGCTTTTAACAGATGTTTGCAGTGGCAACAGTGAAAGCACTGCATTCACTCGAAGTGTACAAGACATGTGTCTGAGTTCCCCATCCAAGAGGAAGTTCAACCTACGGCCTGCTCTATAAAAGGAAGTGCTGTCAGAATTTTAGGATATTTGACAGACAGGTCCCAGAATAGTGGCATAGTGTCAGTGCTCCAGGGCCCCTGTGTTGAGGAAGCTAGGAAGGTCACAACCTCTGACCTTGGCCTCATTGAGCAGGTGCAGCTGGGGAACCAGCAATGGGTTCCTGCTGAGCACAAGAGAAACATGAGAATATACATTGTCTACATTGGATCAGTTCCTAAGAAATGGAGAAGTGTAGAGTGGAAGACGGTACAGATGCTTAAATTAGTTATCTCTGACACAGACGTAAAAAGACTGAACTGTTTTTGAATGGTGTGTTCTTTGAGTTGGATGTTGGTATTGTGTTAGCGGTGGAGTTTCACACAGCTGCTGGTCGGAGGCTAACATGTGCAAGATTCCTTAATTGCTGACCCACCTTGATTCGTCAAAACTGACCTCGCTTCCTGTGTAGTGTCTGACTGCTTATAGATTCATATCCAGTCTATATTCATTGTGATTTTCCCATTTGTCTGATATTCTTTTTTTTTATCTGAAGGCCTCTAATTTGCTACTGTTGCCATTTGCAGTGAAGCCAGTGACTAATGTGCATGTTTATAGTATTTGCAGCAGTAATCTATGCAAATCAGAAGGAATCTTTCTTCAGAATCCCAGCCCTTCAGTGTAACAGTGTATTCTTGCAAAAACCAGTTCTGACTTGCACAATTTCCTTTGTTTATCAGTAGCTTTAATGAAAGTGGAGTAAAGAGAAACTTTTTGGGGGGGAAAAATGACTAGCATTACTTTTTTGGTCCTCTCTTGGGATCTGATGCCCTGTTGGAGGCTTTCATTGTATACCTGTTGGTCTCATCTTTCAAAAAAGGCATTGTAATTCCGCTCCGCCCTTGACACCAGCATTTAAAGTGGAGCCACATTTGGCTACCACTGAAAGTGATACATGTTTAAGCCACCGATTGGCTAACTGTGGTGTGCAGGACTCCCACAGTGTCTCATTTCTGTAGATCATTTATATGATCCATCCACATTTGCAGGTGTTTCAACCCTTTCTCTAATTGCTGTTATTTAGTGTGCTCCTGATCAGGGTTGGTTTGTTTTAATGTGGTTGGGTGTGGTCTTTAGCCTTTACATGGATCACTTGTGTTCGGGGTAGGTTTATTATGTCGTTAAAAAACAATATGTAAATAGGGGAAGGGTGATTCTGGAGAGGAGATATTCTCATGTGTTCCAAGTAAGAATCATGAAGAATCCTGAATTTCAGTAAAATATTTTTTGGGTGCATGAACATGGAGTCTTCAGATAAGCTTTCTTGAAAGTAGAAAACCTTATTTCAGATAATCCATTTCCAGAGTCACACACTCATCCCAGAAGGACTGTATTTTAATGATATCAGCAAGATGCGTAGAGTCAGCGGACAAAAGCTAGTGCAATGTGAGTTGTGTTCATGAAATTTGCCTGCATGCTTTCCTGCTCATCAGACAGTGACCAGTCTCTGATGTCACCTGAAAGTGTGAGAACACTGATGTAACAGAAGCACCAGGCTAGTCTCAATTAGCGCAGTGACCAGATATGTCCCCCACTCGGCTTTGTGTAAATGCGGTCAGTTCAGGTTTATTTTTCAGTGGGCATAAATTTAGTGAAAAGAATGACATGATTACATTTCACAATCACTTTTTTTCTTGAAGGGTGCTGTACATTTAAGAGATGGAAAAAGTGAAAAGTGTGGACATCTGCTACACTGTACACATCAGGTTTCAGTTAAATTTACACTTATTCCTCTTGTTAACTTGCATTCTGTTCCAGCTACAGCATGGTTTGTTGCAATCTTTGTCCCTTTGTAGGACTCCGCCATGACAACTGGTGCATGTCAAGCATGATGTCACTAGGGGCGTATGCAATTTGATGCTTGTGTGCATGACACTGACATGGATGTTGGAGCTGAAATAGTGTGCGTGTGATTGATGGCAGTGTGTGTGTGATTGGCAAGCCAGCATGTTTCCATCGTGCTCAGCTCAGTATCAGGTGTAACTTCCTGGGTGGATGGAAATGGTTTCTTGCTTGTTCCACAGACTCACACTGTCATAAGATGTCATAGACTGCAGTCCCATTTGTGTGTGTGCGTACACACACATACGCACATATACCAGGTAGGACCCCCCTTTGCTTTCAGAACAGCCTGAATTCTTTAAACCTGCCGTTCTAACACATCCCAAAGGTACAATATTGGATTTAGATCTGGCGACTAGGAGGGCCGTCAAAGTACGCTGAACTCATATGTTCATGGAACCAGTTTGAGATGACTTGTGCTTTGTGACATGACACATTATCATGCTGGAAGTAACCATGAGAAGATGCATAGATTGTGGCTGTGGTATTCAAATTATTCTCAATTGGTATTAGGGTTCCAATGTGTCCCAAGAAAACATTCACCACATCCAGCCTGAACTATTGACCCAAGGCCATGGCTCCATGTTGTTCATGCCAAGTTCTAATCCTACCATCTCCATGTCCCTTCAAAAATCAAGATTCATCAGACTGGCCAATGTTTTTCAAGTCTTCAACTGTTCAGTTTCAGTGAGCTGGTGCCCACTGTACTGTCGGCTTCCTGTTTTTGGCTGAGAGGAGTGGAACCCAATGTGGTCTTCTGCTGTTGTAGTCCATCCAACTCAAGTTTCGATGTTTCATGCGTTCAGAGATGCTTTTCTGCCTGCCACTATTTTAAAGAGTGGTTGATTGAATTACTGCAGCTTTCCTGTCAGCTCAATCCAGTCTAGTCTGGCTATTATCCTCAGACCTCTCTCATCCACAAGGGGTTTCTGCCCACAGAACTGCTGCTTGCTGGATATTTTTTGTTTTTCACATCCTTCTGACTCTAGAGACCATTGTGTGTGAAAATTTCAGGAGAGCAGAAATTTCTGCAATACTCAAATCACCCTGTCTGGCACCAACAACCATTCCACAATCAAACTCACTTTGATCACATTTTTTTTTCCACATTCTGAAGTTTGATGTGAAACTCATGACCTGTATCTATGTGATTGTATGCATTGGGCTGCTGCCACACTTGGCTGATTATATAATTGTGTGAATGGTTAGGTGTATAGGCATTCCTAATAAAGTGGCTGGGGAGTGTGTATATGTAAAAATTCCTTAGAATGCATGGAGCCTTTCATCCAAAATCCAACACCCAGAGCCTGTACACCTGCCAGGGAGGGGAGGAGCATGGAAAGTGTGACAAATACTGGATGAGCTACAGAACATTTTATGAGTACATGAGGTTCCCTGAAGATGAGCTGATAGTAGAATGTCTGAAGCAGGTAGGGGATGTGGGTAGTAAGGAAGAAAATGAGGTGTCATGGGAGGATAAACCTCTTCATGGGATGGTGGCTGACATGAAGAGATCATACCAATGGCTGGAAAAGGCACGACTGAAGGATAGTATAGAGGCATTGATCATGGCAGTACAAGAACAAGACCTCAGCACCAGGTCAGTTGAAACAGAAGTGTATCATATCAGGCAAAACCCCAGGGGCAGACTGTGCAAAGAAATCCCTGAGACAGTCCAGTACCTAGTAGCGACTCCCTTACTCCCAAGTGTAAATGGGAGATGCCACAAATAGTAGTGGAGAGCAACAGTGCCGAGGTCCTGTGGGACTTCCACATTCAGACAGATAAACAGGTACGGGCTAACCAACTAGATTTAGTAGTAATAGACAAGGAGAAGAAAACAGTGGTGATAGATGTGGTGATTCCAAGGGATAGAATTATCAGGAAGCTCAAAAAATATCAGGGATTAAAAGAGGAACTTGAAAGAATGTGGAAGGTGAAAACTAAGATTGTTCCATTGGTGATAGGAGCACTTGGGGGCTGTAACCCTGAAGCTGGAGGAGTGGCTCATCAGATCCCAGGTATGAGAACCCTGGTTTCAGGCCACAATAGCACAATCCTATGAACAGCAAGAATACTGTGGAGTACCCTCAAACTTGTGTGTCTGTGGATGGTTGTAGCTAGAGATCCGTATAAACTTTGTGTATAAGTGCATGTGTTCTGCCTTTGTTCCTGCTACCATTCAGACTTGACCTGCTAGAACAAGTTTAATACCTTATGCCATTTATGTTGGTCATTTTGAGTTCCATTTGCTAAATACTATGAAATGTATATCCTCCAGAGTCACATCAGTGCTCAAAACAACGGGTGGGAGAAGAAAAAAAGACTCCGGAAATAGTGGCCATGCCGACAGGTGAAATGTACCTCTCCTGTGTTCTCTGAGGTTTGTTTTTGCAGTCAGTTAAGGAGGAAACTGTGGCTGCAATGCTGACTGCACGATTGACTGGTTCCATGCTGCCAGTCACCACAAGTCTTATGTATGCGTGTTTGTGCTCATGTGGCGTGCGTGTGCAAGCACGTGCGTCTATTTCCTGTATCTCTCTGTTTTAATGAAATATGTTATCTCTCTCAAATGACTAGTTTCCCTTGTCACCATGGCCTGTGCAGAATTAGTATGATTACTTGGTGCTTGATTCCTTTTCCTAGTCTCCTTGGTCTGTGTGGAAGCAATGTGAGTGTTTAATGCTTGACCAGATTTCCTGGTTTCCTTTGCTTGTGAGAAAGTGGGTAGGTGGCTCCAAGGCACATAGAATGTGCCTTTGTTCCGTTGTTTGACTTTTTGTTAGAACTGTTTGCTCAGCAGTGGTGTTGGTTAAGTCCCCAAGCCCTCGGTGCCTCTGTTTTTGGCTGCCATCCACTGAACCAGGGCCTGCAGTCTGGCAGTGCCCACCCGGAGGAAATGTCTCGCTTGTCTGAAAACAACCCCCACCCCTCACTGGCAGTAGCAGCCCATTCCTGGGCTAGTGGACCGAAGACCTCCAAACGAAGGCTTTATAGGTTACTCACACTTCAGGAACGTGGTGGACCTCTCCATTGTAAGCAGTCCCAGCACCGTGCTCCTCAAAGCCCTGATCATCTCACTGGGCAGAGTGGAAGTTGCGACATTCCAAAATGTGGGCTCCCAAGTCAACAATTTCCTGAATAACAACAAAAAAAAACAAATATATTTGGTTCCTAGATTTTTTTTTTTGTAATTTTCGTCCATCTTCTCAAAGCAATTTGTTCTTATTGCTGCTTCAATTTCTGTGGCATTTTTGCACAGTCTTTCAGGCCAGTACGCAGTATTCCTGAGTACAGCTCTCAGGTCCTGTGAGGACTTGCTAAAAGTAAAAGTGGCGAAAGTGAGGGTGGTGACAATGAGAGGTGAGGAGCAACTTGTTTGAATGTGCTGATTAAGAACAAATGTTGGACATCATATACTCTCACGTTATGTCAAGGCCGACGGCATTACAACTGGAAATTTGTTTTTTAGACACGCCTGATGAAAAGTGTAATCCAACTGATTTTTTTTTTTTTTTTTTTTTGTCCCAACCCAAATGGTGACATGCTCTGTGCGTTAGTCACTGTGACATGTCATTTGTGACCAGGTGCATTACGGGTTATTGGCAGTGACACCTCAGTTTGTTTAGCTACCATTTCATTTGCCTGTTTTTGCCTGGCTCTCTGATCTTTAGATAGCTGTTCAGTGTTTACAAGTGATGAAGCAGCCAGCTAAACAGGGCATTATCATTATACAAATTAACTTCCTAGGTAAGCTTTGTGTTAGTTTTCAAGAGCAGTTTGCCTTCTTACAGGTCTGTCGTCTTTGCTCTTTTACACAACCAGACATTTTGTTGCAATTAAACCTAGAGCCTAGCTTAAAACTCCTACAACTGGCTTTTCTCTTGAACTGGAGGTACTCCTATCACAAATCCAGGCCAATTAATATGCTAACTAGCCGTGATGTCAGCATTGATTTGCTGAAGGTTGCAAACATTTTATAGTTGGCTAAAAAATAATATGTATTTATGGTTAAACCCTTAATAATGATTACAGGTATAAACTGTGATAGCTGGCTTGTTCGTGTATCCTGAACACAAAATATACCACCTCAGAAGTTATACAATGCTTTCACCTTTTATTTTGCAGCAGCCTGAAACAAATAAGCCATCTGTTGTATAGGGCATAGAGACCTTCATTTTCCCATACTACAGTATAATGTGTTGTACGCACAGTATCGTTCACTGTCTTGGTAGCATATAAAGGCAACAGCAGGCATACATGTTTAGATGATGCTAAAAATGTATGTCTGCTGTTACCTTTATACGCTGAGCTGTGGACTATCTGTGTTTAATCACATTTATTTACCAGTCAAAACTAGCATGACAGTGCCTGCCCTACTAGAGCTACAAGATTTGTGCTGTAGTTGTGTCCTGGAACTTAACTGGTCAATTAATATTAAAGTACAAAAGAGTTTCAATTGGATTTTGTGGGTGAAAATCCAAGTTGTGCAGTTTCCTGTCCAAATGACTTTTGAACTACTACAGCTTAGTGTGAAGCCCACAAACCCTGCTACCCTCATTGGGCATTATTGCCCAGCCCTCATGTAGATGTTGTCACTGATTCAGGAATAATCTTGCACTCAGTGTTGATATGCAGCCTAGCTTTTGTACTTCAAATAGCAGCAGGATAATCAGCAGTGTTGATCACCACTGAGACTGCTTTATTTTGACATTGCTGCCACATTGTTTCACAGTCAACTCAGTATGCTTCCTCTTTCCTTGTTATTCTCTCAACAGTGTAAATCTCTGACTCCATTTTCTGTCACATTTGAAAGCGATTGAGTAGCTCTTTGTGATTTGACTGGCCCTTTTTTATATAAATATAGTTTGAGGTTGCCCCCCACCCCCCAAGTAACAAACCCATGTTGGCCTGAGCCCAGGCCCCCCGACCAATCTTTGGTGGCCCCATCCAGCTCTTGGGACACAAACCACAACTGTTTTTGGCAAAGGGCTGAAGCATAGAAACACGTCCCAGAAGTGCAACCCCAAAGCTGTGGTGTGTGACTGCTCACCCCCTACCTCCCTGACAGCTCCCCTTATAATCCACACACATTGGTCAGTAACATCTGTGTGTTATTCTAAGAACTAGAGGACCATTACCACAAAGATGGCCTCTGCTTGTATGCAAAATGTCATTTGTCCCTTTCATGGCTTCTCCCCCCCGCCTTCAACTTTCAGATAGAGGTATGTTCTGCTCACTCCCTGCTTAGAATTTAACTGACTAATCATGCAGCCTTGTCACACTGGTGAATACTGCCCACTGCTTCCGATTTTATTGCATTTCTGTAGGCAGTGGTGTCTTGTCAGCTTCTGAGTCTGCTCTTAGTCTGTTCCACTGATTAACAGTCAGACATTATCTTAGAAATATTTATACATGACTTCTGTGTGTAGAGGGGCCCTTGTCTTTAGTTAGTTACATGAATTGCAGAGTTAATGTGCTAATCAAGGAAAGCTTTCACACCACTGTTTTGTCTCCTTTTCCCTATGTGGTTTATAGCAAATTTAGATAATTCTTGATGGTTAAGTGTTTTGCTTGTTCTCTAAATGACCCTGTGTCCTCTCTGTCTCTCTTGTTTGTGTGCGTGCGCACGTGCAGATGACAGCATCTCAGCAGCAAGTGCATCAGACGTGCAGGACCGTCTGTCTTCACTGGAACTGCGAGTCCAACAGCAGGAGGACGAGATCACTGTGATGAAGGCAGCCTTAGCTGATGTGTTGCGTCGGCTTGCACTTTCCGAAGACTCAGCCACTGCCAAGAAGCAGTCCTCTGGCAAAGGTAGTGTAATGGGGCAGTGGAGACTGGGTGGAGACTGTGGGGAGGTGAGCAGCCTACAACTGTAAACCATGGCACTGAGGAGAGGGTGGGGACAGGTGGGTGGAAGTACAGCAGTTTAGCAAAGATCACTGCAGCAGGGGATGTAGAGATGGGAAATCAAGAGAAATGTTTGGATGCGCTAAAAGTGGGACTGATTAGGGCAAGAGAGTATTGGACTTTGTCAAGGGAAAATCAAAGGCTGTGATGAAAGATGATGTGGATAGGATAAGGATAAAGCATTTGGGCTGAAGGAGGTGTTTTAAACTTAGTGTGGTGCCACAGTGTGTTTGTGCTGGGTGTGCTGTGAGGCAGAGGGGTACTGTTGTAGCCAAGGCCGGTCAGACAGAGATAAAGCCCTGTGGAGTTCCTTTGTGTCTCCTGTAGTGAACGTGCAGCTGTTTACATGCAGGAGCTGAGATTGGTTAACATCTCCAGCATAGCTTGGGCTCTCAATATTAAACATTTCCATCATTTGAGATAGTGTATGCTTTTGCGGAGTGTGTGTGTGTGGGGGGGGGGGGGCTGGATGTTGTAAGCCATTTTCTCATGCTTGTCAA
This sequence comes from Arapaima gigas, assembly GCA_900497675.1. Taxonomy (NCBI): domain Eukaryota; kingdom Metazoa; phylum Chordata; class Actinopteri; order Osteoglossiformes; family Osteoglossidae; genus Arapaima; species Arapaima gigas. The sequence goes on from UFQX01000139.1 coordinate 370,275, forward strand.
AGCTCCCTCAGCACTTGCAGGTTGTTGCCCAGGTGCAGTGCTGGAATGCACCACCACATACTTTCTACACTCCTGTCAAACCCAGTCCGAGGATGTGCGGCTCCATTGAGACAGGGTTTGCTGATCTGTGCTACTTAATGTATCAGCCGACTAAAAAAAAAAAAGTAAAGTCATGTTTCAGAAGTGGTTTTCCTACTGAGAGATTAAGTGTCACAGAACATGCCCGCACACACTAGGGTGGGTATTTCTCTTTTGTAACACCCAACCACTTTGTTTTTTTTGGTTTTCTCTGGGAACAGCCCGGTCACCTTTGTGGGAGAACCAGGTGGCTGAGAGCTTCAGCCTCATGTTTCACTGTGTCTTTTGTGTTCATACTGCTTTGTAGAACATCTATGTGTGAAGGGAAACTGGCACCAGAGTGGTAGGGGGTTATTCTTGTCCCGTTTTTTAAAAAAAAAAAAAAAAAAAAATATTTGAAGTTGCTGTACAAGCATTTTTGCCTGAAGTGTCATGCCTGGCTTTTAGTTTAATACAGCATAATGAATAACTGAAGCAGTTCAGGTAAAGTACCTTAAGGGTGCTGTATGATTTTCATTTGTGAAACTGACTTATCTCCTTTTAGCAATAAGTCAACTATTCTAAGCAGGCTGGCATGGTATGGCCGTTTTTGTAAGGCCAGTATTTGTAGGGTTCAGCATGTGTTGATGCTGTTTGCATGCTTTGCTGCAGGAGAGGTGTGGGATTCGTAGGAAGCACACAGGAAGTCGCAGTGCTGGAGCTGGCTGCAAACACTAATGTCCTGACTGCCTGAGCAAGAAAGCCCCTTACTGTACCCCTCCCCCAAAGCAGGCCTCTTCCTGTTCTTGAAGCAGACATTTACGCTCTCATCACTTAGGAAAGGACTCTTTCTCCCCTCCACCCTGCACACAATTTATTACCTCCCCCAACACACAGTGAGACAGCATTGCTGTGACTGTTATCCGTAGCTTCAGAGCAGGCTTTGAAACATGGGTTTGATGATTGAGAAGGACAACTGCCTTGGCAATTTGCATGAGCACAAAAATGTTGGATGGGTGTCATCCTAAATGCATCCTTGAAACATCCCAAACCAATTTTTTTTTTTTTTTGCTGCTTAAAGAATGAACAGGAGACCCATAGTCTGCTGTAGATCACTGTGGAATTTTGGCTCCTGTTTCCCAGTTTGAGATTCAGTTCTGGGTTCCCACTTTTGGCTCTGTTATATTGCGCATTAACCACATTAATGGAGGTGGATGACAGTGTACTGGATGTGCTTGTGTATAAACACTAGAACACTAGACTCCTGTTGGTGTTGAGGGGTTGAACATTGTGGAGCACAGAATGTTTGGAACTCAAAGGTTGAGTTATCTGGTACCACAGCAGAGTAACTGGTCATTATTGAGCTTTTGGCAGCCTTTTAGTGAAAGAGGCCTTTACGAGCTGTTTCAAAGCTCAGCGCCTGTGTGCAATGTGGTGATACCTGCATATCACCCTTTTTCTGTATATGTGACTTACAAACATGTGGCTTGCAATGGTTGTGGCTTTGTCAGGAATCATCGCTTGTGTATTTTTATTATTGTGCCTTGGGCTCTCAGGAATAGCCGATTACAGTGAGAGATGAGCACTGCTACTAAATCTCCTTGACTCCCCATCCAATTACATCCTCTGACAGAGAGCTGGCAAGTTTATAGTCCTGCTTTATGTTGCTCCACACCCCTCCCCCATGCACTTTTGCCTTGATATTCTGCTTCTCCATCCCTGTCCCCAGCAGGACAGAACCCCCTGCGCGAAGCCTTCTCCATGTCCTGCATCACCAATGGCAGCTCAAGTGGCCGTAAGCCCAGCCACAGAGACGGTTCCTCAGTGTCCATAGCCAGGAAGGAGACGCTGTCCTCCGCAGCCAAAAGGTACACGAGGGAAGAAGTGGGGCAGCCTTTCTTTCACACGCAGTCACACACATGCACACTCTGTCTCACTCACACACACACCCGCCCACACACTTGAGTTGTGTATACACGAACACTTACCCACTAGCACAAAAAATTAGACACAATCAGACCCAGACATAATTCAAATGAAATATCAAAGAAAAAATGGAAATACAAGAAAACCATTAGCAGTTTATTTTCCTATCTGTGAATTTTGTAATTCATATAGGAAGTGCAATGACAATGTTCCAGACTGTCAGAATTTTCATTAAGTACTCACATTCTCAGACAAATTGTAAAATGCAAAAGTTGTTTGATATTTAGTTTTCAAAGACTTCTTTAATATACATGCAACAACAATTGAATGGTAACTGTAAATTAGAAATATAATGTAAAAATTGACAGTAAGGATTAACTGTACAAAAGGAAAATCAATTCTGCATTATGTACATTAGTTTCATTTCCTTAGAGGCATAGTGTTTTCCTGTATGGGGGGCACAGTAGCAAAACCATTTAAGTTTTCACTTTGTGTTCAGCACTTCCAACTTGTTAGTTGTTCTTCAGGTGAAGGGATATTTGGAAAGACAGAAGCAAAAGTATTGTATAGTAAGAATACTCTGCTGTTGGTATTCACCAAAACTGGCAATATGCAACTTGTATATCTGAACTAGATAGGATTCTTAAAATTGTGCTGAATTGCCAGAGTGTTGCAGGCTTCCTCAAAAAACTGGTTGTGGCTGAAAAGCAGCGGAGGAGTGTTCCAGCTAAAATAAGTGTACTCTCTTCTATGGGCTATCGGTTTTTTTTGTATTTTTTTTTTTTTTCAATCAATCAATCATTGATTGATTTTTGCCCATTAGAGTCATAAACTATATGGTTGAGCACTTGTAGAACATCATTAGTCCTTTTAAATTTTAAATGCAAAGATGTCTGTTTTGACACAAATCTAAAATATCTACAGAAACCACCTCATTTGTGGTTAGGTACACTGCTTGATCTGTTGAATGTGCATACTTGATAAAAATTCAAAACAAAATGAAAATTCCATTTTTTAATATGTTTTGAATTCAATATGCATGAATTGCAACTGACTTTCCATTTCTGATTGTGGTATTGCATCCAAAGTTATGTCTACAGTAGGCTTCTATGACAGAGAACTTGCACACACACTTGTACGCACGCATGTACACACAAATATCACTGCAATAATTATTGTAATTCTAAGATGTTTAAAAATGAGGGACTTTGACAACCTGATACTGTCTTTGTTGGACTGATGACTTATTCAACAGCCTTATTTACCCAGGGGTTTACTGAGAGGTGTTGCACAAGTCTGTGGCTTTGGAACAAGTGTTCACAGGTGCCCCAGTCTCAACTGCAGCCTTGTGAATCAGTGAGAGACGCAACATGTGCAAGAATCAAGTAGGGATTTGGATAGGACAAGTGTGTTCTTGAACCTCTATATAAATATAGAATTTCTCACCTGCGACTGGCATTTGTCACATTTATCCAATTTTTCTTGGGGGGGTTGTTGCTCAGGTTCTCTCAAATCAAGCTCCTTTCCCATACTCCTTTACCTCAATGTGTGTTTTGAGTTCTACCTTTCTTTAATTCCTGCAACCCAGTCTGGGTGTTTTACTTCAACCTCCACTGGACCCCCTTCACTGTTTTCCAGCGGCCCTGAGAAAAAGAGGGACAAGCCCCAGATGGAGGGTATCACGGAGAAGGAGGAGCCACTGGCTAATGATAAAGCCCTCACCAGCCCCCAGGCACCATCCCCCTCCAGCCATCCCCCCTCCCCACATCCCCCCCAGTCTCAAAGGCTCTCCCAGGAAAGCAAGAGCTCCTCTCCGTTCAAAAGGTTCCTCAAACACCTTTCCCACGCTTTGCTGTGGGGGGGGGGGGTGTGTGTGTTGATGGGAGGTGGTGGGTTGGGTGGGATGAAATGCTTCTAAAGACCCCCCTTAATCATACTTACCATACTTCCCGAGTTCTCCTAGTTCACTGTATGCTAATTTTGATTTATATTGCCATATTGCTTCTGTAAATGTGTGTAAAAATATGTACTGTAAAAAAAAAAAACAAAACACACACACAAACTCAGTATTGTTCCTTGAGCATGAAGGGAAACCTGTGTGTAAAGCAGCATGGTCAGTTGTAGCAGACTGCAAACGAAGTCTGTTTCACTTTGGCCTCAGGAGCCATACACGGTTGGGCCTGTTCAAGCTGACAAGCAGCTTTCTGCTGAAAGTAATTTATTGTGCCAGTTAGTCACACACCATCTTCTGAAGTACATAGACCAAAGGATCTACTGATATTGTTACTACATTCATTATTTTGTATATTACTTAATTCTTCTTCTGTTTTATGAGACTAAATCAAGTTCCTCATTCAAAGAGTTTCACAACCGAACCCCTCACTTGATTGGAGGTGATCACCTTCAGGTTGCAGGTCTATGCCACCTCTTTGGATGCATCAGCATCACCTCCCTGATGGAACAGTAAATTGAGATTGCCAACAGCATTGAAGCTTAATAGTCTACTATATACATTGACAAAGCAGAGGTGGCCAGTTGTCAAACTCAGCTTTCATATCCTGACCTCCTAATTATCTACTTCCCATCCCTACCTTCATGCAGTGGTTTTCATTACAGCATAAAGGGGTTTTCTCTTGACTGACCTTGCTCAACAGGGATAAGTGAGAACAGGAGAGTTTAGCCCTGAAGCATCATGTGAGACTAACCAAAAGCTGGCCAGAACAGCCAGAAGCCATCCGCACAATGGAGGCTTGTAATGGGAAGCAGACTTCTCCCTCCAAGCATCACATCTTTATTTATCCTCTGCTGCTCAAAGGCTGTTCATAAATCATTACGACTCAAAGGGGTTCTGTCTGTTACAAATCAGCTGTGCTCTCTTCTGAAAGGCTGCATGGCACAGAACTCCCACCAACACCGGCACCATGCATATTTAGAACAAATAGGCAGCATGCACAACGGCAAAGTCCACATAGTGTTCACCCAGAAATTAAACTGACCGCAGTCCACTGAAGCCATAAAATAACTGTACAAACAGAACTGTCAGCCAGTGAACAAGATCACACTAAAGCTCTGAGTTCAGCTTTGTTTCTGACCAATGTTAACTTCCACTCTGATATAGTGAAGCACATTCCACTGGGGGTCATGTTATAGTTGGGGGGGATGACTGCAAGATGGTGTGATCATCCATATTGATAATTTAAATTAAAACCTCTCCAGTCTTAATCATAAAGAACCCTCTATTAATTTACATGCATAACTTTCTGCAACCAGTAAAATTTTAAGCAACAGCTCTCTGAATCTGTTGCATTCTTCTTTCAATGTAGAGTTGGCTAATGTACACTTTAGCTGTAAAGTTTCCTTTCACTCAGTTTGTAAACCACAAAATTGTGTATGTTAGTAGTTTTTGGTGGTGTCATGGTTGAAAACTGGCATTCCTGCACCAGGCAAATGTCCCATGTTGATGGACACTTTGGGCCCTCACTTGTCACAGTCTGCAGCACTCAAGTACATAAGTGCATCAAAAAATGAAAATATAATGTAGTGTTGTCAGATGTTAGAAACATTCCAGTTAACCTCCAACTGCCCCCTTCCTGTTCCCTACCCACATTACCATTCTAGAAGCATTTCAGCCCTATTCCCATGGAGAGACACCCCCCCCCCCCCAGGTCTTGTCTCATTTGACCTCCGAATGTGCAGCTTGCATTGTCCACCAGTGTCATGGTCTGGATCACTTCTGTTAGGCCCACCTTCTCTCTGAATTCCTGGCTATTGGAATCAGCAATGACCTCTGACCTCCTCAGAAAGGATGTCTGGAGCTCTTACTCCCTGCAGAGTTTTGAAGAGCATTGTCTCGTGGTCAGAGTGGGGAGAGAGATGTGGAGTGCTACTGGATCCTTGTGCTACAGAAGTGATGTGGTCCACAAAGCTTTTGTTTCTGCAATTAACCCTCTCTCCTTCACAGCTTCGCATGGATACTATAATCAGTTCTTCTCTCCTCTGTGTTCCTCTTTGATTCTTAACCATTCCTCTACCTCTTTACTCCTTTTCAGCTGCAGTTTTCCCATGCTTTTCTCTCCCTCCTGTCATATTATTCTCTTCTGTGGGTTTCTTGTTTGATTGATAGCTTAATCGTTTGGCTCGTTTCTTTCCCAAAGCCCAGTGGCTCATGGCTCCTTCAACCCCTGCATACTAACTCATTGCAGGGGAGTACTTATCCCGTTCACCACCGTCGCATGCACTGGTCTTTCCTGTGGGGCTGGGTGTTCAGCCTCGCACCTTACAGAGGTTTGGTGCTTTGCTTAGTTTGTTCTGCTTTTTCAGATAAGGTTAACCTTCAAGGAGGTGTGGCCTGTTGGCTGAGAGTGAGATCCCAATTGCTTCCATCTTTATATAATAAATCCCATGTGGAGTTAAGATCCTCTTACACAGAATGTGGAGGACTGGATTTTAGCTTAATCTGAGCAATGATCACACAAGTGAAATGAACAGCAGTGCAAAGGCAATGGATTAAAATTCTCCAGCGCCAGCATGCCACTCCTCTGTGGGTTTTCTCATCTCATCCTTGTACATTGACTCTCTCTCTACTTCCCCAACCACTAAAAAGTTGTTTATATTCCCATCCCCATCCGTGATTCCTGGTCAAAACAGGGGTCACAGCACAAAGCGGGGATCCGGCATTGAACGATCACAGAGCAGCACATGGGACAGTGGTGAGGAGAGCCGGAACAAGTTAGTGAAGGCGGCTTCCACCTCCAAGCTACTGGCCAAGGTGGCCAAGAATGCTGAGAAGTGAGTGAGGGGATCTGGGGAACAAGCATTTACATTCCTGCTGGTAACGTGGTTTGTAGTGATTAAGCAAATGAAAGTAGGCATTTAAGAAACGTATTGCCAACAGCCCCCCTGTGATCTTTTAGGTCAAAATGGACAAAACCCTCATTTGGAGTAATTGTGTAATGTGAGCATAGGCTCTTTATGAAACAGATGCCTGCCACTGTTAAACATAGGCCTTTGTCACTTGATGTCGCTTAATAGATGTGGCCCGTGTTAAGTGTCCAGAAAGAGAACTTTCAATTACCTCTTTGAAGACATTCATACATTAGTTAGTGGAATGTTTTCACAAAAAGGAATCCCACTATAGCTAGCCTTATTATTTAAATATAATTAGTTCCTGAAAACATCTGATAGCAAACTTTTGGGTTGTGGGACTGCTCCCATATTCGATTTATTTTTCAATTTGATAATCAGTAAAGCATTCCCAGCACATCTCAAGTTCTCCAACCAACTTTGTCAAATATCACTAAAACACTCAAACACCTATTTAACCCTGTGCCAAGGACTTTCACAAGCTTTTCTATACTCTTACAAGACAGTTTCACTTAATGTGGGGAAAATGATGCGCAAAATAACACAAATAACACAAGCATGCAATTTATTTGGAAGAACAACTGAGATGCAAATGCAGTGCACTCTTGTTACCTTTCTAGGCTTGTTTCTGACAGTGATCAGAAATCCAAGAGCAGGGATCCACTGAGCACATTCAGTTCATTGCAAGTTGTCCACTTTCAGTTGAATACATACATCAGAAAAACTATCTGTGTAAATGTTACACTGATTGCTTTGCTGCCTCCCTTTTATTCAATTAAGCAATACTTTTAAATTCCTAGAACTTTCCATCCTCTCATCAAGACTTGTGTACAACTCAAATGTTTTTGGAAGGGCATGCTTTGAAATTTTTTCGGCTGCAGATTCGGAAAAGGTGAATTTTTAATTCAGATAGTAAATTTTGGGTACAAATTTTCAAGAGTCATAAAAGACTTTTTTTTGATAGCGAGATTACAGCTATTGAGGGATAGCTGTATGTTTTTTTTCATTTCCATTTTTCCTAAATACTCCTGTTTGTAATTATGAATTATGATTTTGTCACAATTGTAAAAGTTATTTTTGTTCCGTTATCTGCAGGCACAAAGACCCAGTCATCAGTCAGGGTAAGATACAACCTCAGTTAATGTTTGGTCACTGATTGGATGAAATGCATCTCCTGTGTTCGCAACATGGGTTGCAAAGTGGAATTGTGACCTGGTTCATGCTAACTGGATGAACTGCCATTGAGCTGTGCAACATTAATTTGAGACCTGGGTGATATAATCACTGCACCTGCTGTTGTGTAACACTGTAAAGCAAACTGGCTTTATTGATGATGCCCCACATCTCTACACTCACACTGTAATATGCCTAGTTGCTTGTTTAACAGTGGTTCATTTTGGTAATGAACTCTAGGGGTTCAAGACTGAAATGATGAAAGTAGAAGGAAGTCAGTGCTTCCAAGCCAATCAACAGGGCATATATATTGAATCTTCTATTGCATTTATGAGAATTATTGCCTCACCATTTCTCCAAAATCACTTCTCAGCATCTTCTTCTTTATTGTATTCAAATTTTTGTAGTGATTTTGTTTCTTCAGTGTCATTGAAAGTTTAATTTTTTGATTTTGTTTTGAGTGATTTATTTCTGTCTCATAACCAGCCAAAATGTTGACACGAGAGAAAAACAACCAAGGTAAGTGTCCCCTGTGGGGTAACTGTGGCCCCGAAGCCAGCATCTGCTCACTCTTTGCTTTGGGCTGCTCTATCATCCAATCCTGCTCTCTCACTTTCCTTCCTGCTCTGATGACTTAATGTTTGTGCCTAAAAGAGCCCACAGTTGATCTTAGCTATCTGTTTGGAGGGCTTTGGTGAAAATGAGAACCACATCTCTTGCTCCCCATGGCAGATACAGGGCACTGGCTCAGTAACCTAGGAGTTATTGTCACAATTGTTGGGTTGGCCAAATCTAAGTACAGCTATGTCATGCTACATTTTCATAAGTTTACTTGATAATTCCTTCTATACTTTTTTGAGATAAAATGTGTTACAGTAGAACGTTGATTATCCAAATGTCAATTATCTGAACCATCAATTATCTAAACTACCTCCTAAAAAAGACTGTATCTACCTTTAGTGTACTGCTTGTTATACTGAAGCATTACTTCTGCTGCTTAATGGATTAGTTTCTAATTATTTATTTGAAGATGGATGCAGTATAGCATAGAAATAGTTTTACTGTGTCATGTTAATTGATGTCTTTGTCCTTTGTGCCGCTGTCTGTTCTGAGCGCAGGAGTGTGGTGGGTGGGGTGATTAGCTTTCCTTCAGTCTGCTGGGAGCCACTGTCACGTGAGGTTATTGCAGGCATTTTTTTCAATCATTTAATGTTCTAATTTTTAATTTGTGACTGTGAAATACTGTCATTTTGTAATTTCATTACTGCTCCACTATTATGCTAATAATGGCATCTACAGGCAACAAAAAACTGCAAGGTGTTGCCAATCGAAGACAAGATGACAATTATTAATAGACTGGAAAAAGTTTAAACTGGTGTAATCTATTGCCTAATTACACTTTTTTATAAACTGGATATTCTCAGGTGTGTTCGATTATCTAAACTATTTGATTAACCAAATGAACCTTGGTCACAATTAGTTTGGCTAATTGATGTGCTACTATTTTTATAAAGATAAGTCCTCCATTTAAAAAGATACTTTGCAACTACATTTATATAGCCATATTTTTTTTTTGAGTGAATCAGGTTAAAAACTGGGTACTAGGTACCCAGATACTAGGTATTTTGTCAAGAGCTCTGTGCCACCTGGTACTTGACTGTACAGCTTTTTGGATCACTTCCCTAACCAGTGTACCGCCTGTGGTGTGATGCTCCAAGCTTCCAGGCGAAAGCTCAGGTTATAATTGAACATGGGACAAGGCAAACTGTTCCAGTGTTTCCTGTTGATGAAATCCAACTTGCCCAACATGCTAGTTCCCCACTTCGAGCCTCCCTCCCAACTCATACTTATGCATACCACACTATCCCTTTACATGGTGCTCACTGGATACTCACCCACTTTCTTTTTGTGTGCTGTGGCACTATTAATGCCAGTATGAACCATGTCTTCTTCACTAACCCTGTTACAGACAGCATCTTGGAGAGAGCCTTGTGGTTTCCCAGTATGGTGCTTGATGTGGGGCTGTTGAATCCATTGCCTAAAAAGAGATCTATCCAATCAAAATACATATCCCATAACAAAATTTGATGCATGTAGAGGTTATTCTGGAGTCTTTTATTGGGTGATGTTAGCGATTCCAAGCTGGCGTAGAAGCATGGTCTTTCATTTCAGAAACAGATCCTTACTTCCTCTGAAGATTTGTCTGGCATCACTTTACTGAACCCAACTGGAGTTTATTAGTGTGGAATTCTGCAGACTTTGCAGCAATTTGTTTTCCTTTTTTATGATGGCCTCCCATAACTTAAAGGCTCAAACTTGGTGGTAGACTGTACTTCACTTGCATGCTGAAATTGTTTCCCCATGGGAAAGAACAGATGGGAATAAATAAATGTTGAATTTGCCAGGTCCAATGTTGACTTTCTTTATGGCAGTCACATTCAGCTATGGATATACAGAACACATTGTCACAACCAGAGTAAAGATATGGATGTTTGAACACTGCTAAAGAAACACACACACACACACCCACCCTGTAACTACACTCAGGCTATCATAAATGATGGGATAAACTGTTATACTCATTTGATGAAAATTTTTTACTGAAGCAACAGATGTGCTGATGAATGAGAAACGTCCTACAGTGCTCTACCTAAGCTATGCTTTGCTGCTGTTTTCTGAGCTCTGGAGTTTTCATGATATGCATGCCAATGTATCTTTCACCACTGTCTGGCTGCAGTTCTTTATTATAATTTTGTGAGTGGGAAGAGTGAACGATGAAAGGGCTGCTAGTGACCTTTACATCTTCTTTTACTTACAGAGGGGGACTACATTAAGATGTTCATGCGAGGACGTCCCATCACCATGTTCATCCCGTCAGACGTGGAAAACTATGAGGACGTCCGGACTGAGCTGCCTCCGGAGAGGCTGAAGCTGGAGTGGGTGTATCCTTCCCTGTACCATAGGAGCGGAGTAACTGGGTGGAAACTCGGCCTTTACACCTTGCTGGGCCCTTGGCTCATCTGATTGCTTCTTTCTTTGTCTAACTGTGTTCTAGTCTGCTGTTAACTCTCTGTATACCTGCATTTTTCTTATACAGCCCTCTGTTCTCATGGATCTGCTTTATCTGCTGCTCAGTGTTGCCATCAATATGAATTCAGTTGTCAGTTTTAACTGTCTCTAGCTATTGGTTTGACCTGTTGTCCCTCTGCTTACTTCTGACACGTAGGGGTAGCTGCTTGTCTTCACATTTTTATCTGTACTTCCTTCCTTGTGGTCGCCCCTTCCTGGTTTGCTCAGTGTAGAGCGGATTGAGTCCACCCTTCCTGTTCTGGGTCATGCCGGCTCCCATGAGCCTTTCCCTGGCCATGTGCGAGGAAGTACCGTATTGGCTCTCCCAGAACAGGGACTGCCCATGCAGTCATGGTATTATTTGGTATGAAAATACTCTTGTGTCCTTCACCTTTTAGCTCAAAACATTGGTGCATCCTCGGCAAAACATGGTAATCACAGTGTATTCTTTGGTCTTCTAGGTTTTTGAGCATATGTCTGTTTCCACTCTCTGTGTTCTCTCCCTTAACTTGCCTCAACAGTTACGGGTACCGAGGTCGTGACTGCAGGGCTAATGTGTACCTATTGCCCACTGGAGAGATTGTTTACTTCATTGCTTCTGTGGTTGTGCTCTTCAATTACGAGGAGCGCACACAGCGCCACTACTTGGGCCACACTGACTGCGTCAAATGGTGTGTATTCAGTGGCACCTGGGGCAAACCGTATTGTGGCCAAATGCATGGGGGTTTAGTGGCTACACAGCTGCATTTGTAATGAAGCAGCAGAAAGACCTACTACTTTTCTATAAACAGCCGATGAAAATGAAATGCAAACGGTGTCTCCAGCCTTCCAGGAAGGCAAATAACAGAGCGTGATAGCAGGTTGCCTCTTTCTGATGGTCTTTGTTTCAGTGGTACTCTGTGTTTGCAGCCATGATTACTCCCACTCATCCAACTGTAGGCATATAGTTTCCTTTGCTCTTTTTCAACAGAGCTGAAATATTCCTAACTGTTAAAGAATTTCTCTTTATTTAGTCTGCCTCAAGGCATTGCAGTGCTTACACCATAGTGTGCATTTATTTATTTTCCTTGCTCCCTCTCACAGAAACCTATGGTTTTGTCTCCTTCTTTCTCTATTCCCACATTCTTTCTGCCTGTGCTCACCTCTTGTCCTCTTTCAGCCTTGCAGTTCACCCTGACAAGATTCGCATCGCCACAGGCCAGCTTGCTGGTGTGGACAAGGATGGCCGGGTGAGCACCCCTTAATCTCTGCAAGACGAGCGCTGTCACTAACACCAAATGCAGCACTGCACACACCAGTTTGAGGCCTGTTCTGGCATACCACTGGGCCATGCTTGCATACAGTGTCAGTGCAGTATGAAGAGCAGGAACAGTAGACAAGGGTGTATAGCAACTTGCTGCTTCTGGACCTTGTCAAATATCTACCCTTTTTATTTACGCTTTTGCACAATATCTTGCGTTTTGCTCATCGTCCATCTGAACAAATGTTTACCACAGATATTTGTTGAATCATATCCAGAAGTCATGCCAATTTGCTCATGGGTTCATGAATTATAAGACTGTCTCTCAGCACTTGTATTTGCACGTCATCTTTCTGATGGGGTAATGGTAATAAGTTCAGTTAAATCTGGATAAATAAATCTGTGTTCTGACTGACCCCTGTGTGACCTCTCACCCTGAATCACCTGCAGCCTTTGCAGCCCCACGTCAGGATATGGGACTCGGTGTCACTGTCCACCCTACAGGTCATTGGCCTGGGCACCTTCGAGAGAGGGGTTGGCTCACTCTCCTTCTCCAAAGCTGTGAGTCCACACCTTTGCTTCAGCCATCTTATTTATAGCAGCTCATACTACATACCAATGATGTACCTGGCTGAGCTATAATGGTCCTAGATGTGTTCCTACCATTGCCACAAGAGGGAGAACTTCAGCTTAGTTCCTAAGACAGTAGTAGCTGCTGGTTAGTTGGTGGAATACCCTGACCTGTGGATGAAAGGTCTTGACAAAGAGTCTCTAATTTTCTAAACCTGTTGTTTAGAGACATTACATTTCTTCTGCCTGTCTGTTTTCTTTCTCTTTATTTTTTCTTTCTCAGCACATCCAGTCACTCCTGTTATAGAGGAACTTTACACACATACTGGTGTGCACATGTTAAATGTTGTTTTGCAGGCAAGAAGAGGCCAAGCCCTTGGCAAGAATGGCAGAGGCAAACAACACATACATTGTAAATACAGCATCTGATTGTATGTTCCCTCCTTAATTAATAGATATTGTCATGTATTTGCCCCCCCCCCACCCCACACAGGATTCAGGAACACACCTGGGTGTAATTGATGACTCCAATGAGCACATGCTGACTGTCTGGGACTGGCAGAAAAAGTCCAAGATTGCTGAGATAAAGGTAAGAGGATTCTGTATATTGTCTTGTAGTTAATGCCATAGTGAGTACTCCTTCCTTTACTTGCCTTCTCGTGTGCCCGAGCCTGTTGTATTCTCATGTCCCAGGCTTCTTTTGAATGCACCAAGTGTTTTTTTTTTTTTTTTTTTTTTTCTTTGCTTTTCCTTGCTCCTGCAGACCACTAATGAAGTGGTTCTGGCAGTTGAGTTCCACCCCACCGATGCCAATACTATTGTCACCTGTGGCAAGTCTCACATTTTCTTCTGGACATGGAGCGGCTCCTCACTAGCACGCAAGCAAGGCATCTTTGGGGTGAGGATACTTGGTGACACTCTCTGTTACTTACACACATGCGTATTCATATCTGTACTTCTGCTGCATAGCAATCAAACAACAGTGATATAGACACATTGTCTCTCTGTTGGTTATATAGTTGGCTAAGATAACTAGCTTTACCCCCCCACAGAAATATGAAAAGCCAAAGTTTGTGCAGTGCCTGGCGTTCCTCAGCAATGGTGATATCCTGACTGGCGACTCAGGGGGGATCATGCTGGTGTGGACCCGCAGCACAGTGGAGCCTGCCCCAGGCAAGGGGCCCAAAGGTATTGCCGCAGCCCTGCATCCTTCCTGTAATACCACCTCTTCCAGGTACCACAACTCATTCCAAACCGTGTCAGGTGCATATCTGTGGGCAGTTGGAGTTAGGAGCCTGTAGTCTAGGAAGAAAAAAGGGGCATGGGGAAGTTGTTGGCAGCCAGCTGCAGAGTCTGAAGGAAGATTCATTTAAGAATGATAATTATTTTTGCTGTCATGTTGAAGAATGGGTTGAATGTGTTGGGCGTGGTGTCAGCTTTCAGTCGTAAGTTGTTAATTATTCAGTTGCTTGGCCATTAGGGAGTGGAGTGCTCAGCGCTCAGGGACATGTTGGGTTTGGATGGAGCATTAGTCACACCATGCTTTGTGCATGCATCCATTTGCAGGTTTGTGCTGCTAGGAAGGCTTGTTAGAAAGAGCAGAAGGGGGTCACATTCCAGCATTTGGCATTTTGCTTGGTTTACTAATTCCGCATCCTCCTCCATAGCAGGCCTGCAATGGCAGATGACCACAAGCAGGAAAACGCAGAACTACAGTTTCCAGTCTGCGTTCCCATTTAGTTTTCAGGTCTTAGTCGTGTTGTGGTTAGAATGACAGGCTTGTTCATATTCCTGCTACAGGACCTTCAATTTAGATTTAAACACTTGGACAGTGGTGAAAGAGCATGTCCTAGATAGGGAGCCATCAGATGAAGGCTGAAGTTTGATAACAGGTCTATGTAAAATGCAGCTGAGTAAATAAATCTGTTAGACCCCACCTCTGCCACTTAATATGTCAATAAGATTTCCTGCTGTCTGCAAAATAAGTGCCTTTCTGCATTTAAAAGGCAATTTCTGCCCCCTACTGGCTTTGAATTACCAGTTTTATTTTTACTGCACCATTGGTTGTTCAACTCTCACTTTGTCATCCCCCATTAGTCTTCTGGTGATTTTGCCAAGATACTGATGTACCTTGTTGGGGGAAGTGTTCGGCTTGTTTCCTGTTCTGCTTTTCTGTCCCAGTCTGAGAATCCTAGGCCTTCCCTTTCTGAGCCTGAGCAGTATCAGTGGATGCTGGACTGTTATTACAGTGGGAGTGATAATCTGCAGGAATGTAGAGAATGCAGATGCAAGCACCACGTTTGCGTGCACGCACACACACACACACACACACACACACACACAATCAGTCTTCTGAGATGCCTATACATATCTACCACACATGAATGCACACACTGACCCCCAAAACCACATATCATTCCTCTGAACATGCAGCAGTTGCCTGTGTTTAATTTCTGCAGTAAACCACATTAAGGATGGAGAAGTATTTGCGGTATTCCTTTCCGAGAAATCCAAACTGCTGGCTGTCCTGTAGTGTCATTCTTGTTTTTTTCTCTTGCTGTGTTTTTAATCCTTTGGTGGGCTATGAGTTGGCTGAGGTGTAGTTCTGCCGCCTCCTCAGTTTTCAGTTGGCCCCCAGCTACCTTGTCTTCTACTTTTTGGCACCACTCTTTCTCCAGCCCCTCGTGTGACCCACCCCAACCCCCTTCCCTCCTGTATTACAACTGTTTCCTAATTTGTTTTCTCACTTGCAACCCCACCCACAGGTGTGTACCAGATAAGTCGGCAGATCAAAGGTCATGATGGCAGTGTCTTCACCCTGTGCCAAATGAGAAATGGCACACTGCTGACAGGAGGGGCAAAGGACCACAAGATCATTTTGTGGGACCACGATTTGAACTCGGAGAGGGAGATAGAGGTGGGAGGCTCTGTCACATGGTGGTACTCTGTTGTTAATGTCTTATTTAATAAAGGCATTAAGAAAAGTGAATCATTACACAGGTCCCTGACCAATATGGATCCATTCGAGCGGTCGCTGAGGGTAAAGGGGAGCAGTTCTTGGTGGGCACGTCACGCAACTTCATCCTAAGGGGGACATTTAATGATGGCTTCCAGGTGGAAGTGCAGGTGAGAGAGATGCACAATTTCATGTCTGTGCCCTTTGCTTCTAAGGTGTCAGCTGTTCCTATATAAGGATGAACAGTTAGAGCTCCTGTACAAGTACTGCTTCTTAGTATACCTTAAGAGTATTGATGAATACCACATGTACAGCACTATTGGACTCGGATCGCACACCCTGTCATCTTCCTTGGTCACAGGAAGAGCACAGGAGAGACCACCTCTTTCTAAAAACAGAATGTCACAGTCATTGCTGGAATGAGGGTCGACTTTAACGTCTAGTGTAAAAAAAAAAAAAAAAAAAAAGTTTGGAGGGATTTTCTACCACCTTCCTAGTGGTGACACCCTCCTACTCTGCAATATTGTTTGGTTCTAGGGATGTTGCAATTAAGTGCAGTTACAAATGTCATGGTTTCCAAACTGAGAATTTTAGAAGCCAGGGTAAAATTCTGTTTTTGAAGGCTCACATTCCACATTGCAAGAATTTCTTGCTGCAAGTTTGTGTGTGTGTGTTAGCCAGCCAGCCAGCCAGCCAGTAAATGTGCTGTGAAAAAACAGCAATATAACATCTCAGTCTTATACCCATCAAACATTTTCCTTAAATCGGCAGTGGGGGACCATTTTGGAAATCTAAAATGATCCAGGATGTAGTACATCATGACAAATATCCAATTTGCAAAACATAGCCACCAAAGATTCAGATGCATCTAACCTGCAGCTTCATGATCCTCATCAATCCCTCTATATATGTACAGGTCAAGGTATTAAAAAAAAAAAATCTAACATGTAATGTAAAGTGATTTAGGTTTGGGCTTTCACTGGATAGAGTGCTTCAGAGCATCTTTAATTTACTTTTGTTTTGATTTATGTTAATTTGGTAGCAATGTGTTCTCAAATGTTCCTATAATCGGCAATCATTACCAATTCATCCACTGCTTCATCCCTTATGAGTTTTTCTGAAAAAAAGGAGAGAGGGATGGCTTAGACTGACCTCTGAGTAGTTCTACTTACCTGGGATAAATCATTTCCAAGAAGCTGAGCAGTTCACAATAAAAGTTACTGGATAGTTTACAATGAAGATGGTAATATTGTTTCATTTGCTATGCAGGAAATATTGTATAATCATTAAATCTGCTATACACTTTGACATGGATAAGGCTAACTATGTTGTTGATTACCTTTTAGCCTAAAATTACCTCTGATCCTGCTGCAGATGCGGGTTAACCAGTTGTTGACTATTTTATTCAAAAGACAGATGCAGATTTTTATTTTTAAGATGGTGTATTTTGTGTTCTAAAGGCATTGTGGTCTTCAGTGTGCCTCCTTTTCCCAGTCATATTTATGTTTGTAATGGAAAGTGGCCTGATTTTTTTTTTTTTTTTTTTTTTTTTTTTTAAAAATAAAAAATTTTAAAAAAAAAAAAAANTGCCAGGTACAAATGCATTGTTTAAAATATCTAAAGCCAGGGTTTTTTTTTTTTTTTTTTTTTTTTTTTGCAAAACTAAAGAATGTTAAAAAAAAAAAAAATCAAATATTCAATTATGCCATGTTGTTTTCCCCTCTATAAGGTCTCATTAATTACCTGGAAAAATTGTAAAACCAGTTAACTACAATGAGATAATTGTGCTGTCAAAATATCACATGTTGCATTGTCACATTGTGACATCCCTTGTTAGTTCCAGGGAAAAGTATGTCTCCATGATGTCTGTCTAGTAGTCTCTGTGGACAAGTCTAGATGTACACCTTCCTATGTATCAGATATGTCCATTTCCTATCCTTCATCTTCAAAGCAAGCATGTCTTCTGCCACAAACCATATTTTTTCTGACTTAATGTCCAGCAGTGTCTATGAAGAAGACATAGTTTCTTCCTGCATGGTGATCTAAAACGGATCAGCCCAGCCCCATAGAGCAGCTGAGTTGAGACCTATTTTAATCTGTCTGTGTGTCTACTACTTTGCTTTACTACAGGGCCACACAGATGAGCTGTGGGGCTTAGCCACACACCCCTTCAAGGATCTTTTCCTCACCTGCGCTCAGGACAGACAAGTATGCCTGTGGAACTCAGTGGACCACTCCCTGGAATGGACCAGGCTTCTGGATGTAAGTGCTTCTCTCTTGTCACACAGGAATGTGAATGTGAATCCAGCTCAGGATAGCCAGAGTTTGTATGTTCCACTCATGTTCACAATCAAAATAAAAACAGAGAAGGTAATGGAAATCCACCTCTGTGCCCTCTATTATAATGAAAATCATACAAAATGAGTCAAATTCAGCTGTGGGGCACTTATCAATTTTTTTTAATGGTTTTTGTATCTTGTTTACCTCATGTGTTGCCTACAGGAGCACGGACACTGTGCAGATTTCCACCCTAGTGGTGCAGTTGTGGCCATCGGGACCCACTCAGGAAAGTACGTGCTCTCACCCACTTTTGTATCACACTGTATTGCTAATACTGCAGCTTGGCCTCAGGCAGCAATGTAATACTATGATGAGAGAATGATTTCAGCCAAACTTCAGTGTACTTCACCTATCGTGTCTACTGATCACTATCCTGTCTCCTTGCATGTGCTCCAGGTGGTATGTTCTCGATGCTGAGTCGAGGGACCTGATTGCCATCCATACAGATGGGAATGAACAGCTATCTGTTATGCGCTACTCTGTAGGTAGGTTCAGCTGACAGGGCACATCACCAACCAGTATACATGTTCCTGGGTTGAAACCTGGTTTAGGGTTAGAAATGTGACAAGAAAAATGCCCACAATCCTGTGCTCTCATCCCCAGATGGCACCCTACTAGCAGTGGGATCACATGACAACTTTATTTACCTCTACACCGTGTCAGAGAAGGGCAGGAAGTACAGTAGATACGGCAAGTGCACTGTAAGTGGCCACTCTCTGCTTCCTTAAAACACCTCGCTCCATCCTTTGCGAAAGGATCAAGGTCCTTGTAAAACTGTCACTGGAGTATTGGAGTCCAAATATCTTCCTTGCTACTGCTGTGACAAATGGAACTGCACATGGAGGTCTATAGCATTAGCTAAATTGAGCTCCATTAACTTACTGAGCTGAAACATTCTCTGTACCCAGACAGCTGAGATTTCTCAGGATTTCAGGTGTTTAGGGGAAACCAGTTCGATTCCACTTACAGATTTGGCTGCTTTGGGTCTCCTGGAAAAATTCTCAGTGCTCATTCCCTGTACCTTCATTTGGTTTCTGGTGGAGTTGTGTTAATGCATTGACAGCGAATGGATGGCAGCAATCCAGTAGCAGGATTTGAGTTCTCAGGGGAAGCAGTTTTAGGTAGATAGAAGTCTGTCTGAGACCAAATTCACAATTCGCCATGAAAGCAGAGTGATTATCACAGCTGGCATGCTGAACCTCTGAGGTTCAATTCATGTCCGAAGCCCAGAAGGAATGCGGTTTCCACACTGTGGAGATCATTTTCATGGTGAGTCAATCAAACACAAAAGGGCTATTTGAGTTGCCTCCTGTGTAAAAATGTTTGTTTATGCTTTGAGTTATGGGTCTAAGGCTTTTGTTCAGTAAATATGGTCAGTCATAGCTGACCTTACCTGACCTAGTCCAGTGTGGGCTCCGGTTGCGCTAAACTCGGCTGGATTGTTCTCACTGAGCTGTTCGCTTGGCTGCTGTACAGGCTGTGGTTTCTCTCCACTGTTGCTTCCCGCTCCACTCCTTTATCATTGTCCCTGTACGTTGCAGGTTCTGTCTATTAGGATATTTAGTTGCAGTCATGTCCATTTTTTTGGTGAGCTGGACATCTCAGTATTCTTGTTACTGTTGATACATGGGAACATTGCAATTTGTTTATTGGGAGCAGATCAATTGCCTGTAGTTGACATCTAGAACTGGAAAAAAACAGTTACAGGGGAGAAACTGGGCTTGTATTCTCTTTTTACTCTGAGTTGACCTTGAAAGATACAGAGAGAACTGGAGAGAGAAAAGATGTAATTAAAGGGGAATGTTGTGGGAATGTTGGTTTCTGGTTTTATTGGTGTTGGCAGACTGTGCTCAGACTGGGCCCTGGGAGGGTTCTGGGCTCAGAGTGAGTGAAGCACCACCAGATGAAATGTGCAGCTGTACGTTACTGCCAGTAGTGAGGGACTGATAGCATAAACACAGCAGGACTGTGTGTGTGTGTGTGTGTGTGTGTGTGTGTGTGTGTGTGTGTGTGTTTACAGGCATTGTGATCTTTTGTGATCCCCCCCAACTGTGTGAATATGAATTTGAAGCAAAAAATGCTTGTTTTTTAAAGCAAACTGTTGAGCATCTGGATCAGTCCTGGAACATCATCACAGAGATCGTCTGTGTGTCTGTCTGTGAAAAGTGGCAGGGAAAACTAAGAGACTCCCACTGTGAACTTTATTGAGGAAGGAGTGACACACTCAAGGGGAGGTACAGGGTTGAGCATCAGACACACTCTTCTTTTGCGTTTCCTGCCTTGTCCTCAGATATTAAAGATCACTCGAACACCAAGGGTTCAAAGACCCTGCTTATATGCCATATATAATGTAATTCCTTTCAGGAGTTTCTCCCCTCAAATCAGTGTGGTTCCATTTTTATCTATATTATTAACAATATAAAAAAACATTTCTGCATGCTGATTACCTGTGTGTGACTATACTACAATTTCTCTTTCCTCTGTTTTTTCCCCAGGGACATTCCAGCTATATTACACATCTAGACTGGTCTCCCGACAACAAGTTCATCATGTCCAACTCAGGCGACTATGAAATCCTTTACTGTAAGCAGTTGACCAGCACGCTTGCTCATGACGTCTATGACGCAAGAACATGCTTTGAGGAGTTTAGATAACTGTCTGTGTGTCTGTGTGTGTGTTTCTTTTGCTTCCTGTTGCTTTGCATCAGTGCATATAATTGAGCTGTTAGTTCCTGGGACCAGGCATAATTGCATAAACAAATTGGTTCTCTTGAAGATGTATTTCACAGCTCATGTGCTAATACTTATCTGGTAGTTTATAATCCATGCTGTAGTGAACAATTATTTGTATACATTAAAGGTGCACACACAAATAGACACCCACCCAGAACCACAAAGGTTTACTGTTTACAGCCTGTATTGTTAGGATGCATGCCAAAAATGCAAATATCCATTGTTACAGCTTTTTGCAAAGTCCATGTCACTGAATATCCCATTCTGTTCTCCTGCACTCACTCTCCAGGGGACATTCCAAGTGGCTGTAAGCTGATCCGGAATCGCTCCGAGTGCAAGGACATCGACTGGGCCACGTACACCTGTGTTCTGGGATTCCACGTCTTTGGTAAGTGCTGTTTGGGGGGGCCAATTTTGTCAAGGTGGCAAACTAGAATGAGCAGTTTTTATAGTCCTTGTCATAAAAATTAATAGTGTGTAATAGTAATGGATACCCTATGCATGAAGTGCTAGTAATGTGTTAATAAAGCATGGGAATAATGCATACACGAGCTTTAAACAGAAGAACATAGGAGCAAAAATGTATCGGTGGTAGCAAATTGGATTAACATGTTGCTGTTAGTTGTTATAAGCATTAATGAATAATTATTAGTGATTATGTTCACAGTGGCTATTGTCATTTTGTTCAGTTAAACCTATTCAAGCAAAATGTAAAACACAGTTCAAATAACAAATAAAAAAAAAACAGTATCACAAAACTGAAGCTTCATCAAACTAAATCTTAAATTATGCCAGTTGCAATTCCAGTTTCTTAAGTTTTGTGGGATTACAAAGCTGTGAAAGGTCAGCATCCAGATGTCCCTTTGAAAGCAGCGAGTGGGTCACTGGCAGTGCAGATGTTGAAACCTGTATTCATCCGCAGCACAGAGGCCTCAGCATTTGTGTGCGGAATCATTTTGTAACTTTACCTTTGAATAAGGCTCTCTTTGTCATCTGCTCATACTGAATCATTCTCTCATTCGCAGGGGTTGTGTTTTTCTCCAGATATCTGGCTAGGGTTGCCGCCTTTCTGTTGCGACCCGTTGTGCCAGTCAGTCTGTGGTTAGGTTCTGCCGGGGCCATTGCACTAAATAAAACACTCCCTGGAATTTCTGCCCTCCCTCCCTTCTTTTTTCTCACTTCTACTCTCTCCCTCTCTTTCTTTGTCCTCTTTCCAAATCAGTTCCAAAACAGCATTTGCTGTCTTCTGTCATCATCTGTTGTTGCCAGACCATCTGGAATTTAAAAAAAAGCATGCAGTACACAAGGAATGTTTTACTGTACTTATATTCAGATACAGCGATAATGGTTTTCTTCTGCCACTGTAGCTGGGTAGTTAAGCCACAGCAAAGGGAAGGAAGTTGAGTAGACCCCCAGGAATATCTCTTCCCCCCCCCCCTTCAGTAAACAAAAGTCTCTCATCTGTTGCCTACTACATCTGATTAAGACTTGCACAAACAAGGACTGAAATAAAAGGTTCCAGATTGTACCCATGTGCCTGCATTCCTTCTGGGCCTTATATTACACTAGTTAACTCTTGATGTGCAGCCCCTGATTTGCTGTGCAATGAAATGGAAGCTGAACCAACAATTTAGTTGATTTTCCAGACATTCATTAGGGATTTCTTGAATGCAAATTTATCAGTGACATTATTGGAGCCTAGAGGTTACTTTTCAGTGCTTTGCCTGCCCCCTGCCGGTGGCTTTGTGCCAGAAAAGACCATATGAGCTTCACGCTGATCGTTGTCGTCATATGTTGAAGTGGGATTTCCTCTTGAGTTATGACCATCTGTGTATTGTATGTTAGCCGTTAGTTTAATTTCCATTAAGGGTTGGAGTGCTGTTGTTCAAATAATTTTTGTGTGGAAACATAAATGCTCGAAATATGTACATTAGCTCATGCTTGAGTACAGTGTACAATTTTCGTCTGTTTTCAAAAAGCCATGTATGGTCTGTTAGACAGTGATACAAAAATTTAGTTAAATTTGGTCTTAAGCCTTGTTAAAATGCTTGGATGACTCAGTAATTTGTGACTGTCGGAATACTCTTAGCTGGATTCCATTTATGTTTTCATATGTAACCAAGGTCTCGATTGCACGTATGTGTAGTAGTCAATAAGTAATCTATGCTGTAGTTGTAAGCCCATGTGCCAGTATGCACCAGTACATGTGCCGGCGTAATCTCTGCATGTGTTTGGTTCACCTCTCTCCATATATATATATATATATATATATATATATATATATATATATATATATATATATATATATATATATATATATATATATACACACACACCTTTTTTTCATACAGGTGTTTGGCCTGAGGGGTCAGATGGTACAGACATCAACGCGCTGGTCCGCTCCCACAACAGGAAGGTGATAGCTCTGGCTGATGACTTCTGTAAAGTACACCTTTTCCAGTACCCTTGTTCCCGACCCAAGGTGAGACAGGTTTAGACACAGACAGAAAGAAGGTGTTTGTGCCTAGTGCCACTTAATATGACCAGTGTGTGTCAGTGACCTTTAATACGAATGCTGGAACAGTGAGTGATCATGTGCTGTTGCGTTGCAGGCCCCAAGCCACAAGTACAGTGCCCACAGTAGTCATGTGACCAATGTGAGCTTCCTGCACAACGACAGCCACCTGTTGTCCACAGGAGGGAAGGACACCAGCATCATGCAGTGGCGCCTTGTAGAGAAGACCCCTTCCCTTGTTCCGAGTGAAAGTCTGTCCCTGGGTGAGGGGCTGCACCTTAATTCCTCCCCCCGGGCCATGGCCCCACCTCCTGTTCAGACGCCCACTCCCACTGAGCCCATTCCGCTTGCCACCGTGGCCATACTGCCTCCTGTAGCTGCTGCTGCTGCTGCTGCCGCCGAGGAGGTGACACCTAATGGAGAGCAGGAGGACACCCCTGACAGTCCACCCCCCTCCGATGCCACCCCACCCTCCTCCGATAGCACGCTGAGCCCCAAGGACAGCCTGGATCCCAGCGATGACACGACCACGCCGAGTGACGAGTATGCACCATCCACACCCTCATAAGGACGTGAGCTTGAGCCTAGTTTTTGCTCCCTGTCCTACTCCAAGATCTTCTTCCAGGCTGCCGGGTGACAGTTAGCCTTCTGGGGGGAGTGCACGTTTTGTTCTTCCTGATTCATTTTTTAACATCTTTCTTCTCATTGAAGGTGGGTTGAGTAACGAAGGGCATCATTTAAAAAAGAGCAAAAAAGGTGAATTCATTACTGTTTTTAAAATTCCACTGTTGAGGTGAAAGACTTAAGGAGAGAGTAATCCCAGTTGTGTTAGGGTGAGAGCAGATGTCAGATGTAGAGCTGCTCAACAATGCATAAGCAAAAGGCAGGTGGAAAGAGGTCATCACACAGACACTAACACACCTGAAAGCACACTGACACGCACAGACACTAACACACCAACACTAACACACGCAGACATAACCAAGCATAAACACACACACGTTCCAGATTGATGTCCGACACCATAATGGGGAAAAGTGGCGTTCCAGTGCTTTATTAGAGAAACAAATTACCTTTTAATCTCATAAAAGCTTTGAGGCATTTTTTTGTTTTTCTGCTTTGTAAAGACTGGTAGCTGCCACACAAACTTTTAAAGTTGACACATACTCACACTTGTTGATGTCCACAATCTTATAGTGTTTTGCTACACCTTACTTAAACACATCAAGGGTGCTACTCCATTGTTTACCATAATATGAGTTACAGCAAGGTAAAAATAAAAATCCCTAGCCCTGGCTTGCTGTAAACTTGTAGCAGTATGGTTGAAAGCTTTACTCAAACTGGAGTTATAACCCAAGGTGTGAGATCTGTGGCTTTGACAATTGACCAGCCCGACACCAGACACAATCTACTACTTAGATGACTGCCCTCTTTGTCACTGCTCTACTTACACCATTTCACAAGTGTCTGTTGGGCTTTGTACAAGAATCCAACTTTGTTGTTGAAATGTTTCAGCTGACAATCTGGACTGCTCTCTCCACTTACCAGTGTTGCCATGGTCACCAGATTCTCCATTTAAGTAAATCTCACTCAGGATGATTCGCAAGTTAGTGGACTCTGTGAGTTTAAAGAAATGATACAGGTGGCAATAAACCTAAAAATTTCAGCAGGTTTTCTATTTCTATCCTAAAAGTAGGATGATCTCTACTTCTCTGACTGAATACCTGCATGATGTTCACCCGTCAAGCTACATGCTTAATTTTTTCCCCCGTTTTTAAACTTTGAGACAAAGATATTCAAAATGGCTTTTAAACAAGACCCTTGGAAGATGCTGGAGGGCAGGTGTGCAAGAGTGCACTTCTGTGTTGGATGTAAGAGAGAGAAACTGAATTCTCTCTCTGTTAGCATGCATCTCCAAAAATCAAGACTTTTGTTGTTTTTGGTAATGTTTTTGCATTTTTAAGGCTTGATCAGAGATATTCTTTTCTTTGGACTGGACTGTTTTAAAGGTGATTGAGTTTTGTTCTGTTTCCTCTGCCTGGACTGATCTTTTTTGAGTCTTAAGTATGCGAGCTGCTGCTTGCATGACTTGTTTCATTCCGGAAAGGCATCCGTGCTGTCATTCCCTACTGCACAAACTCAGGATGGGTCCTCCAGGGATACAACCATTGCAGGACAACTGCTTTGTCCTACTCATTATCCCTACCCCTGCCCCAACTGCCAACCCCTTCCATATCTAATGCAATTTACATAGAGATTTTAAAAGGTTTTTTGGGCTAAAGCTGGAAGTAAATTTTTTCTTTCCTCCCCTCTGGTTGATGTTCATCCACTCTTATGGTTTCAGTGCTTCATTTTTAATCTGTGGCTGAAACACTGGTTGTTTCAGTCCTGATCTCGTGATTAACCAACACAAAATCTGAAAAATGAATGAATGGATGAAAACTGGGTGGGGAAAACGGGGCAGTGATTGGCCACTTGTATTTGTTGTGAAGGGTTGCTTTGACTTGATGTACATTGTACAAAGGCATGAGATTTACAGGTAGAAATGGTGTTGTTTTTTATGCACGGACAGATAGACAGAGGGATGTTGTAGGTCAGATACATGCATGGGGTTAGTGTTGTGAGTGATTTGACATGGCCATTTCAAGGGGGCCTGGGAAAATGGATATCATGATGAACTCCATATGATAGGTACAGTCTGTTGATATTTTCATTATGACCCTGTTATGATTTCAGTGCTGTAGGTTCACTTCTGTCACCTTCAAAATGCCAGCTTCCAGCTGGTCGACAAAGAACCTTTTTATTTTCCCTCTCTAATACACATTTAAAAGTTTTCCTGCCTAAATATCTTTTTGTACATATCTGGGTTTTTTTTCCCCAGAGGAAGTGTTTTAGTTTTCAATAGCTCTGTCAGATAGATTTTTAAAAGCATAGCCATCTCCCCATTCCAGTTGCACAGCCTACATCTTGCCTGTGTGCCCCCTCCCACCTTCAAGGGGGCACTGCTTTAGTAGAAGTGTCTGTCAGCAGTACCCCATTAGTGAGACCTCCAGCTGCTCTCCATTGCCTTTCCAGAAACACATTCAGGTGTGGCTACTTTATGTATATAATGGTATGCCTATCTGTATATATATGTTCTATTCAGCAATCTACAAATCCAGTTGTCTGCTCCCGAGTACATTTCTGGAAGATGTCATTTCTGTGCAGATCTCTGGTGGAGCACAGGGGGTTCTTTATTTGCTGCAGAGTGCCATTTTAAACTCGGTGTAGAACTGCACTGATCTGTGGCCATGTCATTCAAGAACCTGTGTTCCTGCATGTCTTTGCATCTTTTGGACAAGTGGAGGGAGCTAAGGAGACCTGTTGAAGAGCTCTCTGGTGGGTCGTGTGTTACTGCAGAGTAAGATGGTCCTCTAGTAGAACTACTCAGCTCAGTGGGTGGGTAGAGCACTGTTTAATTTTGATAGGGATGATGCCTCGGTTGAAACTATATAGGTGACCTTTGACCCTCTGGGCAGTATTCCAGTTGGCTGTCAGAGGCCTAAATTGAATGCTGCCAAGGTGAATTGCCTGCTGGTTGTTTGTTTGCAAGGGGATGTGAGGCTTGTTTGCAGCATGTTTCAACAGTGGTTTCATCACAAGATAAAACTGGAAAGATGACTTGATTCCTACTGCTAGATAGTGCTCAGTATCCAAAGTTCTTATAGCCCATAGAATAGATCATATGCCAAGTGATATAAATCCATTGTTTCGGCAGGCTGCAGTAGGTGGCAGGCAGGGGTTCTGGTGTCTCACCTGTCTTCCTCCACATCAGACCATGTGACTGTTTCCTTTGTCCTTCATATATTTGGAGCTTAAGGGCTTACAGTATTGTTGCTTTGGAGCAAAATGGGCTAGCAACCAAATCACAGCAGAGGTGAGAGGGGGGAGTGACACTGTAGAATCACGAACCCCACACAGCAATCCCAGCATTCAGAGACCCCCCCCCCCCCTTTTAGGTCCCTGCATTCAGACTGTGGACTGTTGCGTAGTTTTCTGTGCTACGTGGACGCCAGGCTACGCGACACTGCATTCATGTGGGGAATTGTTAAAAGTTGGGACAGCAGGCTGGTGCAGAGTCTGCAGTGACAGCGACGAGGGTGATGACTAAACAGTGGGAAAGTTGGTGATGAAGACAACTAACCTAAGTATTGATTTAATTTGGGGGAATCGGTTTTACGTGAAGATGTTTGAGCCATTATGTTTCTCATGCATTCCTGTCGAAAGGACAGAAAAGTACTGAAGATTTGAAAAAATAAAATATTTTCAAAAGTGTCCCTGGTTTTGTTTTAACCACAATTTTTATGTGCAATTTCCTTTGGGAAAAATTTAATGCATTTATTTTGTTTACGTTTGGTATTTTAGTATTGGAGCTCTGTGAACCCTACGCAGGGTGTCAGCCTGTCCCGTCATGCTGCATGGGGCAAAGATTGAGGCCTGTTTACCACCATCACCAACACACCCTCCTCAGCCTGCATGAATCAGCAAGATCTGTGGGAATGCTTTGATGACTGTTGTGGTGCAAGCACATATCTTACATATTTTATTTCCCCTGTTTACCAGTGTTTGAGCTTTGCAACACAGTTTCTCTTGCTAAGTTAATGTTAAATTTACCTGCTGGGCTGAAAGCAGTTCAATGCCCTGGATTTCTCAGCGCTTGACAGGGAGCGAAGCCAGAAAAACACTCATGTTGATACGACCTGTACAAGACTTGTATTTTCTTTACATATGATTTACAGGCTATTACTGCTTCTCAGGCCAGCTGTCACTGATGTTGAAGGAGAAAAAGGTAATGAACAAGTGAGTAATCGCATTAATCTGGGCTCGTCTGATTTAACTGAGCTTTGACGCCCCCCTGTGGGCCAGATCAGGCATTACAGAGGTCCTCTCGGCAGCACTTCCAGCCTTTCCTGTTGCAGAAGTGCAGGGTTGTGCAGCCCTTCTCTCCGGTCTCTGTGTGGAAGAAATACAGCACATCAACCTGTAGAGCAGAAGACCCACCCTAGGCCTCCTGTTCCACCTCAACACCAACATACCAAAAGCTGAAAACACTACGGTAAAATTGTTGCTAAATTGCAGAACAAGTCCAACTGTGCCACAGTTCTTATGTTTAATCTGTATGATCTTCAAATAATTGCATTGTTTAGGGTACATAAGAGGTAGAATGCAACCATGTACTTTACAGTCCAATTGCCCATCCAATTTATACTTCAGGGTTGATTCTTGCTGATATCAACAGTTTTTCCTCACTGAATCAGAGGTAATTTTGACCAGGTTTTCAGCCCCATTGGGGGTGGGCTGGAGGACCTGAGTGGTGAGTCTCACCTCTGGTGAAGCAGGCCTGTGGTACCTGGCTAGAGCATTGCAACATCTGGTTCCTCAACATCAGGAAGTCCTCACCATAGCACTTGATCTTCTGATCAGCTGTGACAGATAAGAAACCATTTAGCTTCTCTCATCTCTCTGTTTGTTTGTCATTCTCTACCTCTATCACTCCTGTGACTGCTTTCTCATGCCTCCAAACAGCTTTGTCTACCATTTTAATTAACCTTTTTTTGGTACTAAGTTCAAAGTAGAAAAATGGAGTTTGTGAAGGCGTAGAGTGTAAAAGTGCACCTTGCTAGTGAAGCTTGTGCGAATGTACCTGTGCACAAAGGTGCCAGCAGTAGCACGAGCAGCAGCCAGGATCTCATGGTGGTGTGAAGAAGCAGCAACTGCAAGGTCTCGATCAGACAGGATAGGACAGGTTTCTGGACCAGTGGGGGGTTGCTCTTGCTTAAATAGCAATCTGCCACCAATGTGGTGTTCCTGGTTCCAGGTACATGCAGGAACAGAACAAACATGAGCAGTGCTGTGTCAGGGGGCACTCGGGGGGCACTGATTGCATTGTACACATGAGTCAGGCTCACAGTTGCAGGAAGTGGGCAAAGGGTGTTTATCTGAAACTGAGTCCTTGAAACCTTTATTAGGCTACAATCCTGGTGTAGTGTGTTTCTGGTAAACAGACATGATGTCCCTGTGTGTCTAAGCCATTGCAATAGTAATTTGGTTGGTTCTTGTGATTTCAAGTAGGTTAAGATAAGTTAACCATGGTGGGTAGTCAAAACTTTACTATTTATAAAAAAAAAAAAAATTCTTCACCAAGTATGCAGAGTTGGTTTCCTGGTGAGTGAATAGTTTCAGTAGAACACACTGCAGATTTAATCTGACTGGAGGCCCAAAATGGCCATTTAAACTGACAGCTAACAGTGAGATGTTGACGGTAAGTGATGGTGATTGACAGCTCATAGTAGCCAATGAAATCCCGAGGATGCCAGCTTACAATGAGGTCATGGTAATGGTTTGCAGTACAACTGACTTGCAATGTCTGAAGGAAAGTTAAGACATCAAAAGTGGGGGGGGGGGAAATGAGAACAGGGTGACAAAAATTGCTATGAAGTACTGTTTTTAAACAAATGTTCAGCACTACACTAAAAACTGATACCAAAAACTACTCTAAAAAGTACAAATTCTTCAAAATTATTTGTATACAAAAAGCAGATTAAACGTAACTTCTTACTACCCAGATACGATTTCCAAGTCCAAAGAGAAGATGGGAAAACTGCAACAACTTTCGTGAAGTATCCAGTTTCACAAAGAGAGGAGGAATCTTTTCTCGTCATAAGTTCACATGGACAATATTGACAGACAAACTGGGATGGGCTTGAGGTGTAAGGAAAACCGCAGTAATAATGTTCCTTCTTGAAAGACTGAATAAAATGATATAATATGGAGTCTTTACCATAAATGTGAAAAATTGTGTAATCACACCAGTTATTCAACATATACCCTGTAGGTGTTTAAATGACAATGGTGTTAAAATGTTGCTTTATTTATTCAAAAATATAAATATAAAAACAGATTAATTACCCCCATCTGGGACAAAGGAGCTGTTCAGTGCTTTGCAGATAGTTACGCCTGAGATAAACCTTCCTTTCTCTTTATTATACAGAATCTCTCAACAGACATAGCTCAGTCTGACAAGCACTTTTTCCACACACTTTGATGCTGTAGTTTAAAAAGTAACTTTAATAATTCTTTTCTGGCCCAAACACCTCCAGATAGTCACTCCAGCTAGGATAGGTTAAATTGCTGTATTCCATTTTCTCTACTTTTAATTACTTATAGGGGTGTGTGTGTGTGTGTGTGTGTGTGTGTGTGTGGGGTAATTGCTGTCTGCGAAACACTGCAGCCAGCATGCAAGTTACTGTTGTTGTAAGTGTGTGTTTGTCCTGTGTGTCCGACCACAGGAGCCAGTAGCTGTTATATGTAAGCAAATAAATATGTAAGTGTGAATAAGAAAGTATATATGACACACACACACACACACATATTAGTGCTGTAAGTATATTTAAGTTTTTTTGGGGGTTTTTTTTTCCCCCTTTTTCCTCTTTACTTTGACTGACCGACGACTGTGTCACACTCTGTGGGGTTTACCTGTCTGACCGCACTAACAATACTTGTGTTCTAAACGCCCTCAAGAAAGTAGTTTACCAAATTCTGGCTTGGATTAAGTTCTCACTTAAATAACTGTACGATTTCTTGCTGTCTCTTGGAAGGGTTATTGCTGAACACAGATGCACACAGATCTTGCTCTTCTGTTCAATACTCAGACAAAACAGTTTTCCTTTGCCTTGCTTTGTCTTTTGCATTAAAATGTAAGATGTGAGGTAAACTTTGAACTGCACTTAACACGCCGGACAACCAGCAATGTGACTTCAGCAGCAGTCCATGGAGGTTGGCAGCTTTTTTGCTGGAAATAGCATGACAAGAAATCTGTTCAGCCACAGCAGTGCTGAGATGCAAGGTTGACTAGATGATCTAGTAAGCCTGTAACTATAATCTGTGTAAGTAGCTTTATACTTCAACATTTAACACAGTCCTGTGCCTGCATTCATTCAGATCATGTCTTTTTCCAGGGGGCAGGGTTGGAGGTCAGTATGGTTTTGCAAAGTCACACATTAAATTCCTTGACCTTGCAGAAGAGCAAGATCTTCTTTCCATGCAGGGTATCCAAGTCCTCATGTCTGCTTCCACACGTGTGCTCTGTACCCTCAGCATTATGTGAGCAGCACCACCTCCTCCCACTGCTCCCTCTGACATGTTTGCAATGTCTCTGCCATGTTCCAAAGGGCTAGGATGACGTAGCTGGAACAACATGTGGGAACTGACTGGCAGATGGGCTAGTTGGACTGACTGGTCCTACAGACTGCTTTCTTCCCACAGTATCTGTGATTGTAATACAGGTCATCCTTCAAAGGAGCCACCATCCATCGCTGCTCTCTCCACACATCACTGTAAGTAGTGTGTTCTACTTAGTTCAGTTCTACTTACACCAGCAATAAAGTGACTTGCTTTTTTTAAACCTATATTTTCAGTTTTTGTAGAAGTGTCACCTGTCTTAGATATACAGAAATTGCAATATGCAGCTTAGTTCAGTTTCCTTGTCCTGCTTGTCCTGGTGAAGGTCGTAGCAGGAGCATGCTGAGAAGGTGGACAGATCCCAAGAGATTTAATCTGTTCATCATGTTTGGGATCTGCCTCAGGGTCTACCTCTGGGTGGACATGTTTAGTACAGCTCCTGAGGGAGTGCCCCAGGGGCATCCTCACAATGTGTCTGAACTAGCTCAACTGGCCCCTCTTGGTCTCGAGGAGCAGCATCTGTACTCCAAGCTTTCTCCAGATAGCCAAGCTTTTTCTCCTTATCACAGAGGATCAGCCCAGCAGTCTGGCATAGAAACCATTTTGTTGTTTCCTTCTTGTCTCTGCCATCTTGTTCTTTGGTCATTACCCACATCTCGTGACAATAGCAGAGGATGGGACTGTAGACTGAGCTTTGTATGAAAGCTACTGCTTCACCACCACAGACTGTGCTCACCAAATTGCCAACATTGCATCAGTTCGTTTTTCAGTTTCCAGTTCCTTTGTTGCAACTTATGAGTCATAATCACTTTTAAAATATGACCCTGAGAAAATGAAACAACTCTTTTTAAGCCTCCAAAACCATTTGTGGGGACTTATGGGGACTGTGGACAAGGAGCAGCAGGGCACTTAGAACGGGCACCGGTCAGTGATATGCAGGCCATTTTATTATTTTTCTTTATGGATTTTTTCCTGCTTTCTACTTCCTTGTTTTTTTCCACTCATTCTTGTCCAAGTAATAAAGACCATCTTAGTTTGGTGTTAACTGCTGTCCAACACCTCTGTCCTACAACCAGCCACAAAAGCAAATGAATTAAATTGTTTCAACACTACAACTTCAGTCCTTTTCTTTACATTCATGTAAGCTGTTTAAGTTTGATAAAAGTGTGTACTGAGGTTTAAAATGGCACTGAAAAATGTAACTCTGAGCTGAGCCTTTGGACATGCTAGCAGAAGCAACTCCTCTGAGAGGTACAAGCTGTTAAATGTTTCTACCTTGCACTCCTGCGGAACCTGTTCCAGTAGCATGTGTGTGGCGGGTGTACTGCTGCATCTCCAAACAAGCATTACACACTGGCACCTTGGGCTCTATGTAGAATTTCCAAGGTTGGGCCAGGTTGGGCAAAATGTGTCCAAAGTAAATTGCTGGTGGAACCCGGGGCAAATACTCTCCTGTCCAGAGTTGTAGGCTCTCTTCAGTTTCCCGATAGATGCTGTGGTGCCACAGCGTGCTTGCGGAGGTTGGAAGCAGTTGTAGCAGATGGGGTCAAAGTGCTCCTCCAGAGTCTCTACTCACTCATGCAGGTTGCAGCCCACTCTGATGTCTTTTTGGGCCTCGCTTTACTCCTCTGTCCACCTGTGACTGAGATCTACTCAACTTTTGCCTGGATTCTGGCAAAAGCTTAGAATTCTGGTCTTGGCAATGTTTTAACAGCAGAAATCAATCATTAGTTTTCTTATACTCACTGCATCCATGTTATGAAATATCTCAGAAAAGAAAGCAACCTTGCCATAATTGTACTTACTTAACTCTTACTTTAAAATCTACAATAATACTTTAAAATCCTGAGTTCTTATGTCTCTATGTCACATAACTGGTGTCTGCAGTGAGAAGTTGTAACAGTAACACCAGCTTGAAAGTCGCATCTGAGCACCTTGACTTCACAGATTTAGTAAGTCTGTATATCCATTTGTATCCGTCGGCTTTGGGAGAACCTCTTTTTCAAAATAACATGAAGTGCTCTTTTTCAATAATATTCAGTTTTTAACTAAGTTTAACTTTTTTTAAAATCATCATGGACCGAGGCACTCAAAAGACATTTCTGAATGTTGATTTTTGGTGATCTGTTCAGCTGCATTTCAGGTTGGAGTGAATCACAGACAGGACCCTCTCATCAAATGACTGTGATCCAGTCTCCTCTCCACTATTTTACATAATAAAATATATATGTGAAACCATATATATTATGATAATTTTGACATTCTTCCAAGAAGAATCTTATTACTATAAGGAGGTTACCGGGTCATTCAGTAGGTGGCGTCAGAGTGCTGCCAAGCAACAGGAATCCTTCATGCAAAATAATATTTGATCCTCTTTGTTTAAAAAAAATAAAACTCTATAATTCAATGCAGGATGCTTTCTAATTTCCCTAAATTTTTTTTTTTTTATCTGACAGCTGTTGAAATGTTGAGACCCTTATCTAGGATCTGGAGGCTAAGCGACTGGCAAGATGCAGGGGATCCATGTTCTCAGTTGGCTTCCCAGCTCATCGTGACAGCACAGCTGGACCGACAGCGCAGTTGGGTAACAGGAGAGATCATTTTCTTTGTCTCATCTTTCATTAATGTGCAGGGTTTTTATTTACCAAGCTAATGGAGTGATCTCTGAGCGCCTTTTGTCACAGTAGCAGGTAAGGCTACCCAACTGCAGTAGGCTTGCTGGTTAATAGTGTTTCGTAAAGCTAGGAGGCAACTAGTCGCTCCAGAGTGGTTTGTCTCTTCAGGTCAGGGCAGAGAGAGCTCCACCAGTGCTGGAGCATGTGCCCTTCTGCGATCTCATGTCATGCTATTCACCTGCCTCAGGATTTTAATGAAAATAGAAGTGGCACTCTTGCCTTTTATACATCTCCTCTTACATAAGCTGAGAAGTTACAAGATCACCCCCTCCTCGCCTTGTCATTTTCGGTTGTCTGAGAAATTGGATTTTAGCTGGTTTTATTTTGCACACAGTACAAGTTGCAAAGATGACAAACTGTTGCGATTCCCAAAGTGTTTTATGCTCCAGGTCAAAATATTTTGAAGTAAAACTGTTTGAATTTTATTGCAGGAACGTCTATTTTTGAGGCTGTCATAATAAAAAGCATTTTGAATTTTTAGTTATAATACAAGTCATTCAATTCCCAAAAGAATCCTAAGAAGAAATTTCTTCTTAAATGCCATGATTTTCATTTTTCAAAACATCTCACTCTTTGTCCAAAAATCTCCATTTTTGCTCCTTAATGGTAAAATGACCACATTTTTTTCCAACCAAACCCTTCATAAGGTGAAACCATCAGCCCAGGATATGTTATAGATTTTCATGAATTTCCTTCTTATATTTTAGTTTAGAGGAAACTGAAAATGTGAAGTCAGTATTCTTTTACTATCCCATCTAGGGTAGTTTTGACCAGTTCCTTTGCCTGGCATGCAGTAATTCTAGGATAGGCTTCTGACCACTGTGACCCTGACCGGGATAAAGCAGTTAAGGATACTGGATGGATGGATGTTCTTTTTCTTTAAATAATCTCTCTGACTGCACAATGAATGAATTACCCTTTTAGATACAGCTTTGTGTGATGGTAACTTAGATTAAATCGTTTTTTGAATTCAAACGTTTTGAGAGTAACACTTTTTCTATATTTTTATACTTCTGTTTATAGTAATCCTGAGAAAAGATTGTCTCATTCTCTTATTCACTCAGTTAAGGAATTAACTCAACCCAGACAAAGTCAGGAAAGGTTCTACAGATCCCACATGTAAATGAATACTGGTTAATTTAAATGTATATTGTTTTTTAAATACACTTCTCTTCTTCGGGTAGTAATATTGAAGGGATTATTAAGACTAATGTGTTTAAAGGTTTCTAGTGATGTTTGACCTCTTGAAAAGTGTCAAACTCAGTTTTAGGAGACCAAAGGTGAAAAACAAAATAAGAGGCCAGCTTGTTTTATATTTCCACTCTACTTCTCTTTGAAAGTGGAATCGGGTCTATTGCTGGTCCACTTCAACTCTTATGGCGCCTCAGTTCAATATCCATTCATATTGCTGTCTTTGCTTTGAACTAAAGAACTCAGACTGTTTACAAGGCTAAATTTCGGCTGTTTATACACATTGTTGAATGTTGATTTTTGTGTTGTAACCGAAGAGTAAAACAGGCTCTTCTTGTAAGCAGACAACCCCCTGATTCGCCATGACGTCTGACTGGCTTCCACATGACGCACTTTTGTCACCTACTGTGATGTAACAAGTTTGCTATGAGGGCCAAAAAGGTCACACCAGATGTAGACCAGAAGATCAATGAATACACAATCTCTATATCTACAATATTGTATCTCTGTTTGTCTGTCCGTTCTTCATACACTGATATTTTTTTTAAGCTTCAGACTAGAAATTTGATAGACAGGTACTTCTCAACCTAAGTGAGGATTTTGCAGAGATAAGTTCATTAAACTCCACAAAGATGAACTTTTTTGAAAATTTAAAATTTAGTCTTTACTCGTGAAGTGTGTACAGACGTGACACTGCAGATTTTCTCGCCCCACAAACACGCTGACATATGAGATGCTAATGAACACACAAAAGTACTACATTCAACAAGTTTAATGGTGATAAAGTTAATATACAATTGCAACATATCATTTATTACTGTTTGCACATCACTGCAACTGGCATAAATGTGATATGTGTAAAATGAAAAAAATTTAAAAATTATACATGACACACATACACAGACAACACTGTACACATTAGTAATGTAAGAGTAATAAAATTTGGTTATATATTTTGTTTTTGTCCCTCTACATTTACCTGCCACCAGTGCACATCTCGCTGTATGGTGGTTGTCCATCCCACAGCTACAACAACACTTATGTACTAAATGTGGGACCACTTTAATTGTAAAACAGTTTGGTGGTTATGTAATATATTATTAATTTTTACCCTTCCAGTGTTACACCTCGTGACTCAGCCAGTACATAAATAGAGAACCCTTCCACAGATGCTAAAGAGGAAATCACTATCCATATTCTGCAATAGGCCTCAGAGAGCCTTTCAGATATGTATAAACACTGGGAAATCCTCTCGGAGGTCACAAAAATTGACCAAGCAAGAGCAGCTTAGCAAACGCAGCTAAAGATTAAATTAAGGTGGTTTACACACCACTACGCCTACTTGCATGTTTGTAGGAAGAGGAAACCTCCAAGTCACCAGTAATTATTTGGGTATTTAAGTTTGTAATGTTTGCATCCCTACAAATAACCTGAACTGAACTAGGCTGAGTGCTGATGTACACTCCTGTTGAACTGCAGCTCCTCAAGCATCGACCGCAGGGCAACAGAGATTTGGATCACGTGACAGTGTCCCTCATCCTGGGAGGAGGTTAGTGATGGTCTTGCGCAGTCCCTGGGGGGGGGTCACGCTAATGCCTGCAAAATGTCAGGGTGTCAACCAAGTCAGAGTGATTTAAGTGTTACTTTTATCAGAAAAAGACTCATCTATAGTGATGAGAACAGAACAGCTATACGAGTTATAATGAGACTAGTGAACAATGAGGAACATGAAATATGAAGTATAGTTGTCCAATACAATAAACAAGGCTATTTGTGGAAATTTTTCAAGTTGTATCTGCCTGAAAGCAGTATTTACGTCTTTTAAATGAGGATAAATGTTCTAGTGAAAATTTGTGTCATTATCCAGCATTTCTTAGCACAGTTTGTCCCCAAAATCATGAACGTCTGCACTGAAAACAGTCAGTTCCTTCTTTCTCTAGCAGCATCTCTCTTGCACACCCTTACTCTCTTTGGGGTCCCTTTGGCTGTTTTGCTGCCAGGCAGCAAGTCCTTGTCAAACCTTAATAACCTGCTGTGTGGCTATGAGAACCCAGGGTTGTTTCATTTTCAGAGGCTGGTACAACTGCGTGGCAACATCTCATCACTCTGAGACAGAGAGCTGCTCTGGCTGAGGAGTTGGACTGTTGAACAAGCAAACCGCAGCCCAGATGGTTTTTCCTGAACCTGCCTTGGGCAAAGTTGTTTACATCTTGGTCCAAAACAGCCAAATCCAGCAGCTTTTCAGGTCCCTTAACCACTGAGATCTTAGAAAGGAACTTGGAAGGGTCCAGTCCAAACAGTAAATTGAATGAGATGAAGGAGATAGTTGCCGAATGCTGGAAGAAGAGAGTGGGAAATCTCTTAGAAATATGTGGTTTCCATAAAGGACAGGACACTGTGATAATGAGGCAGTCAAGATTTTACGGGATATTCGTATTTGCTGTTACTGTTTTTTAGTTGCTCAGTTTATTTTACTGAGTTCAGGTTAAGCTCACTTTAAATTCTTTCCTCATAGGTTTATTAAACCTTCAGGGTACAAAACAAATATAGTTGTTAACCTGTTATGGTGTTTGTTCCATTCCATAACATCCCTAAACCAACAGAACACAGGAACATCTGAATAACTGAGAGATAAAGGGATTTAGCATATAACACAGTACTATTTGTGATGCCTTGTAAGCAAAATATGTATCTTTTCTAATGACGCCTCCTGTCACAAGGTCATTACATCATTAAAAACTTTCTCCATTCAGTTAATGTACGGCATTGCCTTAGTGTCACATTTCGTTCTCTGTAGATCACAAAGCAGTTTGTCGATACATAAATTAATTTTGCTTTTATACTCCACCACTTCTGTCAAACGTTCAAAACAAATATCAAATAGCTAGTCCAGTATTCAGCTTTGTGGGTATTATTGCAGAACACCTGGTTGCCAGGCAATGGAAAAAGTCCCAGAAAGCTTCTGCCAGGCAGATCAGAAGTGCTGTCCAAGAGCACTTTCTGTTATTGTGACTTTTTCTTTAGGAACTACAGCTCCCCACGTGAGTCCTCAAGAGACTCTAAATAGATATAAATATGGGGAGCAGGAGGTTAGTGCCTGGAAATGACGGTAATGGGAGAGGGGGCCTGGGTTCCCAGACAACAACTTTCAGGCCAGTAATGACAGCCCACCTGGCAGCTGACTCTTGCCCCACCTCCTCTTTCTCCCCATAATCTCTTTCCTAGAACCCTCACCCTTGTTCTTTGTCTCTTGGCCTGGCCCATTGCGCAGTGGAGGACTGGTAGGTGTCACTGTGGTGTGTGAGAAAGGCTGCTAGTCCACGTCTCTAATCGCATCCATCACCTCAACGGCTTCCGCAGCAACACTAACAGCTGGATGTGTGCATAGTGATGCAAAATGTAAATAACCACATGTCTGCCCAAATATTAAAATGAATAACTTTCTCCTTTTTGTGCTGTGGTCCTTTTATCTCTGACCATGGGCTACTGGTTATGCTGTCTTTACTCAAAGCATGATTAGTGGCACCCAACCACCCCCCTCTAAATGTGAATTTCTTCTCTCAGCCTCCATAACCTCTCTTGTTTACATCAGTTAGCTGGTATGTAAGAAGATATTCTAGCCATCTGCTAGGGGATGACTTCAGTGGAAAACAAGTTGCAGAAGTGCACTGGTTATTCTCGGTTCCTTTGAGTTACTTTGCTGTGTGCCTGGCACATGCTGATGGAAGACTTGTTAGAAAAAGCATCACCAGGCATAGCAATTTAACCATTATGGAGTCCTTCTCTAAAACAATGTTTTACTCTTGAGATGGACTTTGGTGAATGTGTTATCTTTAGGTTCTCAGATGTGATGTTTGTGTTATACTTTCACCTCATATAGTTTTTTGCTTTTTTTCTCAGTATGTGAGCCCATTTTTCTCTTTTTGGCTTTTTGATGGTGCTGAGAGGCGTTTACTTGATTTTATAGTCAAGAGATGATATATCAATAGATGTCCACCCATTATAGCCTGGATCAGACAAGCAATTGTGCACCACATGCTGGTATAGCAGTATTAGTTGCTTGTGATATAAAACTATAAGTTAACAAGAGAGTGAACAAATTAGGGGTGCAATGGTAGTTTTATTCTGAGAGTGGTGGAAAGCTGACCTGTGAATCATGTCCAGTCAGTGAGGAGTGCAACACTTCCCTCTCACAGATTTCTAATCATGTCATGTGTCTGTGTCTTTCCACATACGCTAGTTCATAGCCCTCTTAAGCCAAGCTTAAGATGTTTTCTGCCTCTCCCCATTTCTCCTTTGTTTTACTTTTTTCCTCTCACCACACTACCTCGCTCTTTCAGATTTTTAAATTTCAAGAATTTGGTGAGTCTAACAATCTTTAAAGCCAGTGGACCAGCCTCTGTTCATACATCAGCTTGATTTATGGCCCACATCTCAGCAGGGACTTGCTGCTTTCTTACTGTAAACACTGGGAGCTCAATCTAATTCCTGCCCTGTTGTTATGAATCCGGTGTGAGGGGCTGCTTTATCAGAATATCTCATCAAGGGGTCTGTCTGGAGTAAAATCATTAACACTAACGCATCTCGGACTGCGCTTATTAAAGTTTAATGAAACCTCAATAAAACGGGCCGGTTTGATCCCAGAAGAGTGAGTGTGTGTGTGTGTGTGTGTGTGTGTGTGTTGGAGCTGAGAGAAGGGTGGGTGTCTGGGTGGGTGTATAGACATGGGTAAAACCGTGTACTTAACTGCAGAGAAAAATGACATTCTTTGCTAACTTTGAAATAGTTACTACCAAAGAATAAAAGTGAAGTTGTGTTTGAAAGTTATTCCTTTGTGTGAGGTAGACATGCAACTATATATTTTAAAGATATAAAACTTTCACACATACTTTCACACAAACTTTCACGTCAGCTTTCTTCGGCATTTAACAAGGATCACCCATACAAGCAATGAAGTTCCGAAGCTGAGTCTCACAAGTGGGTTTTTATCTGATGAAAGTTAAACAGAGGGCTTTGTCCTCAGGAGCCGAAGAAGCTGACTTTAGGGTCACTTTAAGACGAGACAGCAAAACCAGCACTTCCATCCAGTTCCTTCTCACTGTTACCTCCTACTTGTGCAATAGGAGCTGGACACCAGGATCAGAACAAGGCTGGCCCAGGTCCTCTTATCGCTCAGATAGAGGACAGACACAAAGGCTCTCCAGGACAGGGGGCAGGTGTTTGGTTCAATGGCAGATAACCTGTGGCTTTTTTGAAGTGAGTGTAATCTGAGTTTTTGTTAAATCTGTAACCTCTAAGAAAGCTAATAGGATTCACCAAGGATTAGTATTGACTTGTTCAGTTACTTATAAACTTTTTTAAAGGATCCATGTAATGTTTTATTTCAAAAAACTTTAAAATTATGCCCCAATAGCCCAAAAGAGGCACGTGGCACTCAGGGCATCAAAGTCGGCCATTTTTTTTGTGTTACTACTTTTTCACCAGCAACAGAAAGTAAGGGGATTTTTAAAAAAAAAAATGCCTTCAATTAGCTATTAAACTCTTATGTTGTTATCGGTAAAGTGAAGGTTATACATGGAGGCTTTTAGGTCCAGTTGTAATCTCATCTCTGGGTGCCCAATGTCACTCGGAGATGTTTTATGTAATGCCCTGCCTTTGACCCCTTCCTAAAAATGGAGCGTTTCTGTTAGCACCCCTGCGGCCTTGTTATTAAGGGTACTGTGTGGTCACTTGGTCCCCTGTTTATCCTCCGCTGCTTCTTTCATAAGAGCACTGCTCTGCCGGCGAAATCATCACACTTTTACCCGGAGAAATTTCTCATCCCTGACACATTGTTCTGTCATTTCTCTTCAACCGAAATTACCTGTGGGTGTTTAGCCACGCAGCAATTAAAGTACCTGGATGGTCCTTTATGTCCTGTAAAGTGGAGTAGCTGTGATGCAGAGAATACCTTACTGCTTGTACTTTTCTGCTCTTGTCAGTGCTCTTGGCACAACTTGTAAATACTTGTAAATTTATTTTGGTGCCGATCATTCTGAAGCAACTGTGGCAAAACAAAGTTTATGATGAATGTTTCTATTTTAATTGTCTTCTGTGATTGAAACAGCCTTATTTGGTTCACTTCTTTCAGGGTTCGTATAGTCATTGAAGATTAAAATGTTCTTTCTACCTAAGCACAGATATAGTAAAAGCTTATATGCAAATGCCATATTAAACTAGACTTGTAAACATCAATTATTCTGACGCTGAAGCTGAGCTGATGGCCGCATGTTGATAACATTTGTAGATTTGTGTAAAGATTCATCTGTAAACATTTGTCTTGTGCAGCACAAAGTGGATCAACATTTCAGTGCCCTTCAGCTGCAGGAATAGTGCAACAGATATCATATTTTATCATTTAAATCTTTTCATATATTCCATTATCATCACAAACACTCAGATTTCAAAGTGTACAGCACAAATTCATGTTCAGCTTGCAAAAAGTGATTTGGGTGCCAACGGCTGTGTCTGAACACTCGAATAATGTAACCGTCATTTATTCAAATGCTCTGATCTTTGCTACAAAAATGTGCATGTGCTGCTGCCAGTTTGAAATAAATGATAACGTTAAAAAAAAAAACAGAAACTCTAAAAACTCAATGCTGTTTGTGATGGACTTGGCAGAAGTCTTCAAGATGAATAACCTGTGACAGTGGGACACAATGGAGAGAGAGGCCATTTTAATATCTGACAAGTTGAACAGCACACCCCAGATCTTATAAAGATGGGTTATGAATTATTCATTCTGAAATATGAAGTCGTAGCTTACTGAAAGCAATAAATGGAGCCCTGGATATGTATCCATCACTTCATAGTGGTTAAAAAAAGAACAAAGAGCTGACGGGAAACAGAAATATGGGTGTTGTTTCCAAACTTCTCAATTAGGTGTTTCATTTCAACTCAGTGTAAAGAAACACTTCTTCTCAGACCTTGGTGGTCACTTATGCAAGGAGTAGATTAAACAGGGAGCAGAACTAGAAAAGTCAAAACAATGCATAGCACATTTTCACAAGTAAATTGTCATAATCGACGCTTCCCTGAGGGCTGTCCAAAACAGGAATGTCTGAACTGCCCACATCGGTAAAAGTGAACATTACTCCATATTCCTGTGCAAAAAAATGAAAATTACTTATTCACTTCTTCATTTATATTCTGTTCACAACAATTCCAGTACAATAATCTTAGTACTTATTAGTATTAATACTTAATTTAATTGTTAATCACAGTATATAAAATAAGGTTCAGGCTTATTAGCAATTTCATATTATTCTAAAACGCACAAGGACAACACATTAATGACATAGTGATGTGGAGCATATATACACAACAGCAGTTACACCCCAGCTCTATTCCAGTTAACTTTCTGCGTTCTTCTGTTTTTTGGTGAGGCACCATTTCCTAAAAAGGCCAGGAGCATTAGATTTAGTCAAAAGCCGGTCTTTGGTGTCTATGTGGCAAAATGATGGTGAGCGAAGACGTTCTTTTAAGTCCTTGCTGTTAATTGCTTTTTGCTTCACTGCTCCGTAGAGCGTCTCAATTAAACACTCCACCTTAACTGGCCCCGAAGAGCTCTTCCTTTGAGCATAATTTAAAAAGCGAGGCATTTGAAGTTTCCACACAACAGGGAAAATTACACCGATAACAAATTGCTGCCAATATTATGCACATATGCATGCACACATACACGGAGCTGGAGAGCAATTTCTGAATGACCGGTCTTCTTCTCATGGTTCACATGATACCCTGTCATGTATGGTACAGCAGTAAAATATACTGGCAACTGTATATTTACTATAATTACACATTGGATAAAGAAACGTCCTTGGAAGTTTTTGCACAATTTTATTTTAAATGGGGTAGGGGTGTGGAGGATTTTCTCTTTTCTGATGTTCTGTATTGGGGAGGGATGGTCTTTCTTGGCTGTTTTGACCCTACGGCAGATTATCCGGCTGAGAGAGCAGCTCAGTTCTTTTCGCTGTGCCTTATGGTTTTAATATAACACAGCCGACTTTACATTTTACTCTTTTCAAGTATGCATTTCTAGTTGGTGGCAATACTTTCCAGAAGTGCTTGGACAATAAAGTTGTCTGTTGTCTGCTGCTCTAAAGTAATACTATGGAGTATAATTTTCCCTTTCTGAGCTGCTCAGTCCAATGGCCCTTCTAGCCCTGTTGATCACATGGTACTCACCAAACTCTACTCCATCCTCCATGGTAAATTGCTAAGTGTGCTGTGGGCTGGTACCCTCCTGCAGCGTTCTGGCCTCTGGGTGGCAGTTTGCTGTAATGGCAGTAATTGTGGGAACCCTTGTCACAGCAGAATAGGTGCTATGGGGGTCAGTGTAAAGAGCCCAGTCCAGTCCCAACTGCAAATTGTATTTCATCTGCCCTGCAAAATTACATAAATGGCTTGTATATAATTCCTTACAAATCTTATAATGGCACTGGCCTATCCACAGTACTCAGTGGTGTGAACAGGTGATTATTTTTCTCTGTGTTTTCAGTTGTCCCTTTTCCCCGGTGTGCCGATCTTTAGCTGGGCTTCTCTCATTCCATCTCCCTCTCTTTCAAATGACCTTGCTCGTGTTAATTATTTTCCATTTGAGATTATGGTGTCCATATTCAGTGACTCCAGGCCATCGTGTGTGGTGAGAACAGCAAGGCTGCTGGCTCTTTACAGAGGGCCTCTTCATGGAGAAAGGATCGAATTGCAAACCTTTTCCATTGCTCACTCATGTGTTTTATGATATTGCACTGGTCATACTTCTGAATGTATACCTGAATTCATTTATTTCTTTATCTAACTCTGATTCTTTATTCTATAGTTTACAACCTGTTCCTTTGGAGATATCAGGCCATTATTTGCCTCCTTACTTCTTCAGTCATGCTTCAGCACCAGTCCTGCAGCACATAAACCAATGCAAATCTGCAGAACCCCCTCCCAGTCCATGTGTTTGTGTCCAGACTGGCAAGAAAAGGAAGTAGGAAGACAAAGGCGTCTACAATGAGCACAAGCTCATTAAGCTGATTTTTCATCCTGCTTGTGAATAAAAAGGCTTATAATTGTTTGCCAGGGAGCATTTTTCCCAGAGAAAAAACTGTAAAAACAGTAGAGCTTCCTAGTTGTTGTAGACTGCTCGTCACACAATGAAAACTGGCAGTAGTTCCCTACTTCTCTCATAAAATATATAATAATTTGCTATCAGTTGTTTTTGGATGCACTATTAGCATTCAGTTTTTGC
This sequence comes from Arapaima gigas, assembly GCA_900497675.1. Classification (NCBI taxonomy): domain Eukaryota; kingdom Metazoa; phylum Chordata; class Actinopteri; order Osteoglossiformes; family Osteoglossidae; genus Arapaima; species Arapaima gigas. Next base: position 415,082 of record UFQX01000139.1, read on the forward strand.
TTACGCTATGCTGAGCATAGTGAAATGAGCAAGAAATCTCTTTGTAGTTAGGCAGGACAAAAAAACAATAGTGGCTACAGTCAGCAGTTTTATACTATAATGCATATTTTTTTGTTTCCAAAGCAAAAACTAAATTACAAGTGGTTTCTTCAAGCCCAGAGTAGAAATATGAGGTACCCGCCTAAAATACACACATCTAGGAAACAAAAATGACCGAATGTCTCACACCTGAGTTCACTGAAGATCCTGGAACCGGGAGACTTATTTCTTTATAAGATGCCTCCATTTGGACTGTGAAATTGAGAAGAAAGTGTCTGAGGGCAAGATAACGCTATCGACTGCCATTGTTCCTTCTGAAATTTTTATAATCATGCAATAACATTTTGTTTCTATGTGACACTAGTTTCTACTTTAAAAATGTAATCATAGCTTCTGCCATAACTGTGCAACAATTACAGCGGTACAGTTTGTGTGACAGCTGGTATTGTAGGTTTTTGGGGATTATTCTCCGTAATGCAGCCACTGTTTTAGAAGAAACAAGACGTGGTGTCTGTTAACAGGCAACCAACTATCATTGGATGGGATCAAAACCTGAAGTGTTGACAAGAGGACTAACAGAAGAGGGCGGCAACAAGTGTATAAAATGCTGGCTGGAATTAGTCTGAGCATTGTCCCCCTGTGCCTGTACCACAGTCCTAATGCACTGTTTTTCCCACCTCCCCACTGCCCCTACCTTTTCCTTCTCTAAAACCCCTCAATCTACATCCCATTTGTCTGCACCCTTGCACTTCAATAATCGAGCTGGGGCATGGAAGGAGTCTGCTGTGTGCATATTTCCATTTATTCAAGGCACTTGCAGAAATCACAATCCTGTTTTGCAGAATTAATGGGGTCCCCTTTGTTAGCCCCTGTAAAAAAAGAAAAATGGCTCAGGATATTTAATGTGGCAAAAGTATAAAGCACCATCAAACCTGCATAGTTTATGGAGAAGAACCTTGCAGGGCACAACCTACTGCTTGCTTCTGATTACTTATTTTTCCCAGGTGGCTCATTTCTGACAAGGGAACATGTTTGTGCCCTTTGAGGACGAAGAGGAGGCAGGTCAGGAAAGGAGAAAATACTTCATTAGTGCCTTACTGACTCCTCCGGTAAGATATTAACAATGTGTATTGTTTTGTGCCGTGCCTTTGTTTGCCAAAGAATGGCGTTTTCTAAGATCAGCTTTCTGAGAACACACTGAGAGTGCTGCTCATAGGAGTTGAACAGGGGACATCAAGTTGTGTGGGAGGGGGGTCCAGTGAGGGCAGGGAGTAAGGCATCATGGGAGTTGTGCATCCAAGACATGTTTTGTAGACTCTCAAGGTCAGTGGGGTCGAAGCATCAATCAATTACCTGGCATCTTCACGTCCAGGCAAATTTACGTCAAGTGAATTGAACTGTAAAGAAGCATTATTCTTCACGGAAACACGTGCACTGTGGAGCACAGGTTTTTCCATCAACCTTGTGTATTTTCTTTCTGCCCTTTTGGGTTTCTTTTCTAACTGTTAAGAATAATTATGAATTAGAACGTGATTTGTACACAGATAAAAGAATCTAGGAAGTGTTACAGTATGCTTGCTGAATATAACGGTGCTCATTATAAGCATAAAATAACTTATTTTGAAGCACAGTTCACAACTTATTTGCTGTGCATTTTTATGTGTGCCAATATGACTTTTTTAAGTTACTATCCTTCTGAAAATCTTGCGCAGCAATTTCATTAATAAATACTTTTGTAATTCTGAGAAGCAAGCACGTTAACAAAGCACGTCAAAAAATGTTAAAATGTCTCAGGCAAGATCTAAACATAATGCTGAAAAACCTAGAGGTGAGTCTGAATGACTCCTATAAAATAATTCCAAAAAAATCATGTTTGGTTGCTAAATGCAGGCTGTGCCCAAGGCTTCTCTTTAGACTGCTGTGAAGAGCTGTGTCGAGTGGGAACTCGCCTGTGTTTGAGGAGCCAGAAGTGACTGACAGATCTCTGTAAACATGGGACTCATGTCAGATACAGCACCTGTCACTCATTTCTCACTCCTGAGTCCATCTTTGCAAAGGGAGAGCAGGTGAAAGGACATTGATACTTTAGTGTCAGGACTGTCACTGCTCCGGCTGTTTTAACCTCACCATTGGGTTCCTGGATGGGCAGTTACCATGCAGTTTACTCATCTCTTCCCAGGGAGCAGGAAAGTGCAGAGATACAGGGGTGTGCAGGACAACTAAATGCTGGGAGTTTTCAGTCAAAACAGTGTTTATTGGAAGAAGTCAAGGGATTGCATTGAAATGCCACAAAGTGTGGGAAGAAAACTTGTCTGATCTGCTGGATTATAAATTCACCACCTTTCTTGGTTTTATGGGCTCATTACCCATGCTGTCATGCGTTGTACAATATGCATATAGCATTTTGCTCTGTATTATTTTCTTGCTTCCTTTTTACTTAAAAAAAATTCATGCAGTTTAGGTTTTGAAGAGAACTTGCCAGGGAAATGAACTCTGACAGCTATAATAGCTATTTGCATGCAAGCAAGGAAAATAAAGGATATTATACAGAAGCGTGCATAAATTGAAAATGGCTATTTCTCCTTAGTAACAGGACTATAGCACTCTGCAAGAAGGAAACCAAAAGAATGATCCCTGTTGTGTTGTTATTTTGGGTTCATTTTACACACAGAAATACAATTTGAAAATTGGAAATTACTATATGTACTATTGGTGACTTCAACAGGAGGGGTATATCAAATTCAGCCCACAGGCACCCTCTCTTTTTATATGCATTGTGCATTTGTCAACCTATATTTTCAGATACTTAGCAAACATATAATTTGAAGCCTATATGCATTAGCAAATGAGACATTTGTTTAATGCCATTACAACTGCCTTTCTGGTTTAATGCAGCCCTCCAATCGCTTGGTAGGAGGACATCAAAGAGAAAACCCCATGATTTTAAACCCGAATATGAACCTGCTCCAGCCTCTATGAGGATATACCTGTTTCAGGTGTCTGCAGAGGTCCCACACAAAGCACTGTGAGCTTGCATACACACACTCTCACACCCACATACAGCCTTTCCACAGAAGAAGTGAAATGAAGCATCAGGCAGACCTTTTTGACAATGCTGGCTGCTAAATTGAATCAGAATCACTGTTGCTGTGGATACAGAGAAATATGAGATTCTGTGTCACTGCAAAGGATTTGTGGTGTTGGGAAGAGCACCAGGTCTCAGGATAGGAAGGTGTACCTAATATAAAGTGGCAAGCCATGAGAAGGCAAAATGAGATTTTATGTGTGTGTCTCGTGCTTGGGGGTTCACTGACATAGCAGCTGTATGTTACTTTGGTGTGTAGTTAAACACATGGTACTGGTTTAAAGTTAAAAAATTGGTCATAAAGAACAAGATGCATAAGGAAGTACAGTGAAGACAGTGATATACTGTCTTGCTTAAATGCAACAAGTATTTGTTAATATTCATTAATATTTCTTTGTGTGATTCATGCAGTTTGACCCAAATGTACTCTGACACAGCAGCATAGTACAGATTACAGATTCTCAGTCTGCTCTGAGTGTTTGGGAACATTTCACCTGCTGCTGACATTTACCTAATGCACCCTTGGCATACGGAGGCAGTGGGACTGCAGGGTTCAGGTGACAGCAGCAGTAGGGGCTTGAGAGAACCAGTGCGCCCATGAAGGCTTCTAAAAAGCTCTCAATCTGAAGCTGCTTCTCAGAGCAGATCTTGGCAACAACACAACATGGTAAAATGCTCCACGTTAACTCATGCACTAAGCTTAACAATTGTTTAACTTGTTTCCCCTTTGCTCCACCATGACGGGACAACAAGCTGAGAAGAGGGCCGTTTTTGTGACTGAAACTGAAAAACGCAGGAGGAATCAAACCAGATAAAGTACAGCCCATAATAATACAGCTAAAGCTGGTTGTCAGTAAAGTGACATTGTGAATTTTATGGAATTTATTTCTCTTCTTCTTTCTCATGTCTGAGTCCTGTGAATCAGAACTGTGTGTGATACATGCAATATGCCTACTTATCATGTGATACAAGTCTTAATGAATAAAGTAAAAAAGGAAACTTTGAAAGCTTGTATTTCAGGAAATCAGAACAGTTTGAGACAGTGGGTTTGTGCTGGAGGGGGGGTGGGTGGGAAATGCATACAAGTTGCTGCCCATTAACCCAATGCACTGCATACAAAAGATAAATAGTGAGCAAAGCTCTGACTTCGTGATTTGATCCAAAGTTCTGAGAAAGAGGAAAGTAAAGGGCTTTGTGGTGCTTATCTAGCCCCTGTATCAGGACTTTAGAGAAATGCTGATTCCCACTGAAGGCTGCTTTGGTCTCAGTGCCCCCTCCATGGTGATCTGTCTTGTTTGATTATTGATCCACTTTGGGTTCACAGACACCTGTCCTGTCTCTGTTAACCTGTGTTGTGTCACCTCCACCTCTTGTGGTGCTGAGCACAGCAGTGTGTGCCTGCTCTGATATCAAGTTTATTCCCATTCTTTGTGCTCTTTGACCTGCAGAAAGCTGCACCTGGCAGGTCTATGAAAAGTCTGATCTTGCCTTCTTGGTGCCTTATTCCTTGTACTGCTAGTTGATGCTGCAGCCACACACAGTCAACCCATCACCATTTATCTGACACAGACAAAACACAAAAAGCCAGAACACATAATGTCACACCATGCAGTCTTTTGCAAGTTAGTATGAAAGCATGGAAATGCTTTTCTGTAAATAGTCTGGTTTAATGTTCCATGCAAACAAGTCATTCATTTTATTTGAATGTGGGCATCAGAAAACTGTATGCGTACTGAATGCTGAACAATGCCGACATAAGGAGCTGCTGCCTGAAAATATATTCATCGACCAGCACAAAAAGTCATCTGTATTCTGTACACATTCTCCTTTCCTGTTTGTAAAACTGGAAATGAATTTAAATGCACTATTTTGTGAAATATGTAATAAAAGTCAACAACTGAAGCCTAGGGAAACTGTCTTGCACGAGAAGAGTCTGTCCCTCATACTACTATCACCTGCTACCCTCAGTCTTAAGCCCCTGTACTGTTCTCGGAGCCAGTACTTTGGTATCAAACTGCATTTCAAAGCAATATTATATGATTAATGACAAACTACCTTCCATTTCCCTTTAAAAGTGAAAATGAGCATTCAAAAACAAATCTCATGTGTATGCACTGTGATTAAGTGTTTTCTCTGTACATGGCTATAAGGACAGTGTGTTCCAGAGTACAGCTATGTGGGTGATGCTTAATCACTTTCTCCATCACCCCCTCTTTTTCCTTGTTCTCTCCTTCTCCTCTGCATGTGTATTGGGGAGCTCCTTGCTCCGGGCTTCTCTTCACATCTTTTATTTATGTGAGTGGGTGTTGTGGAGCGGTGCTTCCCTCTCCTCTGATCCACGGTATGGAGTCTCGATCTTGCTGCATGGCATGCTGGGATTTTCCCCCAGTCCACGTGTGTGTGTGTGTGTGTGTGTGTGTGTGTGTGTGTGTGTGTGTGTGTGTGTGTGTGAGAGAGAGAGAGAGATGGGGGTGGGGCTCTTGGACACCCTCTGCTGCAGTGCTATCTGAAACTCTGAAACCAGATCCTGTTGGATGCTAGCGGCTGTGTTATCTTCATTTGGTCACAGCTGGTAAGAGCAGTGCTAATGGTGACATATGTCAGCAGTGTGGCCGCGCCGTGTCCCATTCTAAAGGATGAAAGATTTTCATCACAACAAACCAGCTTTCTCATTTATCAACTGTGTTTGACTTGACTGAATTTACGAAACCTCTACAAATGCACCTCTTCTAACAAATTATGTTGCTCTTATTTGCTGGATCATGGAACTTGAAGACAAAAGAATAATGTTTTACTTCGTTTTGTTTTTAATCTTTTAGTACTCCTCGCTCAGACATAACAACAAATAAGCCACCAGTGTTTAAATGAAATTGCTGTTTTAGGAAGAAATGTGGGTTTAGGATGCATTTTTTTTTTTTGATTCAACAAAGTTGGAAAAGATGTCAATGAATGGAATAGTGTTAGAATGGCTTGGGTCGTGCTGTGCATATTAATCAAAATCCCAATCAAGGCATAAGGGTTCAGTCAGAATGGAAATCAATGAATCATTCAGGATACAGAGACCAGGGTTCCCATCCCAGATGTAAGACCCCTTGTGCATTCTGTTCAGTGCCTGAGGACTGAACTGGAATAATCAACACAGCATGAATACTTTTTTACCCGTTTATGGGGCCTTTTGCACAATAACCAGGGTGGGGTGGCCAGAAAAACCATAAAGCTTGAGCACCTTAGAACAAGAATACTGGGGTCTAAGGTAAATAATGACTTAATGAGTTCTGAAGTTTTACACACTTGTCAGCCCAGGACTAAGGCTGCAAATTCATCGAATTAAAAAACCTATGGCTTTTACGTCAACTTCTGTCGCTTTCCATGTTTAACTAGCATTGTTATGAATTATGCAGTAATTCGTCAGTCCCCAAAAATGTGTCTGATACTGAATATTTCAGATACTGAGTACCTTTTTTCCGTTATTTTAAATGGGGGGAAAATGAATAAATAACGCGCTCGTAGCCCATCGGAAAACACCTGTATAACAATCACCTCTTACTTAGTTAGAAAACAATTAGTTTGCATGTTTATAGTGTGTGGTACAGTATGTACAGTACAGGACATTTCACATGTTAGTGACCCCCCACAGTGTCACTGTGTTACACACGGAGATGAGAGGGGTTCACAGTGGGAGCTCAGTGTTCTGACATATTGAATTAAGGGAATAAAGATGTGTCGAAGTAACCCGCCGAATGTGCCTCTTTGTTTCACACAACAACCAGCATGTAAATACATAGATTTATTTTTTAAAAAATGAAATGTGTAATAGATGCATTGAAACAGATGCACTCATGTGCGTGTGCATCTGGCTTCAAATAAGTTTGAAAAATAAACAGACCACAGTAGAGCTTAGTGCAATACATACAACATTATTTTATTACAGTACACTGTGCAGTACTGTATGGAATTTATTTACAGATTTATTTATTTATTTAGATTTTTATTTGTGTTTGTTTTTTTATTATGAATAAGCCTTGGATAAAAATTTGTCATAATAAAAGTTTCCATTTGTATACTGATATATAGGTATTCATTTTCAAGGACTGTTACGATGAGTATTCAGATACAGAGTTTGGAAACCAAAAAATGCGGTATTTGCTGACTTGTAATCTGTTACAGTATTTTAAAATTTACTGTATTTTAAAAACATTTTAAAATTCAGAAATTGTTGCAGTCAAAGTTTTCTGGATTTAAAACATGATATGGTAATCAAAAGACAAGTTTAATTTACTTTTAATTTTTTTGTCAGGTAACTGATGTTTCAAAATTAAGTGAAATTCAGTTCCATTGTGTATTTATCAATTAACTTGTATTTATAGCTCCAGCAAAATTACTTTAGAAGTCAGTGTTAACCATCAAAAGCTTATATACTGCATGTTACCTGCAGTAAATATGCAAATTATTAAGAAAGGGAAGAGGGCCGAGTGGAACACAGCAACATTACTGCATTACCACAAACAGCTGAGTGCCTTTCAGCTTAAATTTTAAAAGTACAAGGAGCAATATGCCTGCTTATCATGCCAACTATTTCTGCCCATACCCTGCAATGGCCTGGCTTCCCATTTAGGGATAGTTTCATAACCTGGTGACCAGTGATTCCAGGATAGGCTCCAGGCCACTGAAACACTGACCAACATAAAGCAGTTAAGGATAATGGTGGATGGATAAATATTTCTGCTCATTACAGAACTGCCTTCATTAACTGGTATGTTATCTGTGCACTACTTAGTACCACACACAGTTGTGTTATACTCCCAGCAGGACATCAGAAATGCTTACACCATGTGGTTGGGACTGTGGTAGGTGTTATTTCCAACAACATGAACGCTTACAACAAAATCTGTTGTGCACTTGCTGAAGACTGTTACTATAATATTGTGTTTGAACCCTTGCTCAGATTTATATAAATATTTTACAGGAACATGTGTTAACCTTGATAGATATAAGTGAAATATTCAGTCAGTGCCTTTTACTGGTTAAAAATGCAGCAGGTAAAAGCCTCAACAATGAAGATGCCCATCTTCGCACCTCGATAAGTTAAAATTGCCATAATGCATTGAAATACATATTTGCATAACCTGATATCCAATGCATATATGAGGATAACAATGCAATGTGAGCTACTAATGTTCTTTTTGGCTCAAGGTCACCATGATTGGGTTGAACAGGTTTAGAATAGAAACATGTTTGTAATTCAAGTGTATGGCCTGCTGGTTTGTGCTGGCAGCTGAGTCTTTCAGGGGGATTCTAATAAAGGTTTCCCCTGAATATAATGGGTGTTGGCCAGGGCAGCTAAAAGGGAGGTAGTGGATAGAAAAGAAAAGAAACATGTCCTTGATACCTAAAAGAATATTTCTTGACCTAGATTTCCCCTAGTGTATTATACTGTTAAAGCCTTAACAGAAAAGTAGATGGAATCAGTCAGACCAGTTCTATGCTACTTTATAAGAAATGAGCAATATTCTTCAACAAGATACACACAGTGGCGCTGCTTGACTTCTTCAATCACTTGTTTGACCAAATGACACAGGATAATAAAGATGCCAGTGGACCTAGGAAGATGTCACCGTATGTTTAAAAACTAACCAAAACTTGCATTTGATGAACAGCAACTTTTCAGTCAATTTACAAATAGGTTTACCTTTTTAGAATCAATGGAAATGAGGCATTCATCTAACAGACAACTTCTGCAAATAAATTGTCAGTTGAATACATTTTATATCCATTCAAGTTACATTTATTAGAGGCCACTGAACATACAAAATAGGCCAAATACTTACGACAGCAACTCCTGCTATATGTCAGTACACTGAAAGTTATGTAGTGAGTTATGATTTGGTTTTGTATTCATAAAGCTGTCTGGGAGGATGTAATAGAGGCAACAAAACCTGTAGTAGCTTAGGAGAAGTGGAGTTTGGCTTTATTTCTTGTCCATATAAGCATGCATTGTAGAAAGGAGTTATATTATTCTATTCAATAGAATATTTCCTTTAAAACTCTTGAACAGGTACCTACTGTTCATGCTTGAGGAACCAGTGTATTTTTACACTGTTAGGACCAATAGGCTCTTACCACATTCAGCATACACTTACCTATATAAACATACCCTGATTTACCATATTAAGTTAAGAAAAAACTGATTTCATTATCCCTTAGCTTCTGTCACATTAAGGTTGAAGCTGATTTAAAACTACTGAAAAAAAAATCAGATATTTTCACACCTTCTTAATCAATCCTGACAACTGTCTAGTTCATCCCAAAAATGAGCTTCTGGCCGCTGTGGCTGTGTATAGGTCAGAGGCCCGCCACATGGGCAGGATGTGAGACAACAGAAGGGTTCACCAACAAAGGAGGATTCAAGTAAACAAGTCCATCATCCAAAATGGGGACATAACCCCTTTAGAAACAGAACCAAACAGCTGTGTGGAAAACAATGAAACAGGCAAGCAAACAGACATCAATAGGACCAACAATAGCCCGTATAATGCCACTACTGCCGCTGACCTATTCCTGACAATACCACCCACAAAAGTCTCCTGGCCTTACCAGCTGGCCGATTTAAATGTCCTCACTGATTTCATGTCAAGTGCCATCAGCTGGTGGTCAGTGGGAAGCAGACCATCACGGTCCAACCTACCCCTTCAACTTTCTTTAACATGTGCACAATCGCAAGATTAATAACACAGATATGTCCTGATTTCTTTATTAGTTAACATCTATAAAATATCTGGATAAAGCCTTGATATGTTTTATTTTTACAGTTTATTAGATTTAAGCTAGATTATAATTAAAACAAATACAAAATGACTAAAAATAAATATATGGTGATTCCATTTAATGCCAATTGTTGACTGGCACGTGAACTAATAAAGATGTGCATTGTTTATCATCGACCTATTGATCACAGACATTCACAAACATCAGACACAAGCTTTAAACACTGTGGAAGCAAAATGAATGAAAACAGTCCCACAATCCTATACTGTTTGGGTGCGTTCTACTGCCAGCTGACAGCTAAGCACTGAAATGTAGGACAGTGTCTCTTGGCAACACACAGAAATTTTAAAAAGAAGAAAATACAATAAAATAAATAAATAATCTAAAAAAATGCTTCTATTTTCAAAAATTTAAAACATAAATGTAACATGAGCCGCAAGAATCCTGGTTTCAACCCTAAGGGGCCTTAAACACAGGAATAAATTTGTTTTTGGCCTATTCTCATTTAACGGGCTATGTCTGTTCAAGACTACCTTTATGAGTTTTGCACAGTATTTGCACGTCATTTCAAACATTTTACAGGATTTTAAAAAAATGCAAGGTTCAGACTCTGAAATAGAAAAAAACATAGACTCTCACAGTGGCGTATTTTATCTGGCTACCGTAGCTGCTCAACAGCAAAGTGGTTTTGTTAACCGTGGTAGGGAGTAGCTCATTTCAGAGAAATATAATGGCTCTCTGCAACCATAAAATGCAACAAGGCAAAAACTAATAGAGAAAATAAGAATTTTCTTGAAAAATACAAAATGTTTCATCACAACCTGATATAAAACAAACACGACACTGTTCTAAATGGCTGCCTGACCAGTCTGTATACAGCACTCTTTGTTACTAAAGGACAAATGATAACAAGACTGTGGAGGGAAATGGGTTCAATTAACAGGTCTGACCACATCTGAGACACAGCCCTATTCTACATGTTGTTGTGGCTGTTGTTGGTTTTCAGTGGCAACCATGACAATGACAAATGCGCAAAGTTCTTTCTCACCCGGGTCAGATTCTGTGGAGCAGCTAGTCTGAGTTCCCCAAGGCAGCATAGGACTGCCAGGTTGGTAGGGCAGCAACAGTGAGAGTTAACTGAGGAGGTGTGTCATGCTCAAAATGCAATAACTCAAGAGGGAACCAAATTTGGGCTCACAGAACAGAATCAGGTTCCACTTTGAATTTATTTGAAATTAAAGAAATGCAATGGTTCCATAGTTATATCCATAAGCGTGATGCGATGGGAACCAAAATGTTCACTGATTTCCAATTATATTGCAACACAAGCTAACCTCTATGATCGGTAACAGTACAAAATTTGTCTTTTTGGCCCGTGTATTCAGTCAGTTATTTAACATGTTGCATAAAATAGCTTTGCTAAAAGTTGCCTAATAACATTAGATTTTAAGGCTAATTAAACATAAGCCATTCTGAACATGTTCATATGTGATACATATGGAACAATATGTGATATGTGATATGTGATACAGAGCACAAACTTCACGTGAATAGTTGGAACAAATGATCGCAGCATATTAAAGATTTTGTTTACCAGGGTCTTAGCACTACTTCTATATACACTCAGGAAATGCATAATGGAGCCCATACAATAAAACAACTACTTATGAACTAAAACAAAAAAGAATTATCAATGTGTCCCCTTTTCATAAAATTAGCATATGATGGAGTACAGCAGCATTTTTGCCTGTTACACAGTCATTTTACTTCCACAGCAGGTGGAGAAAGAGATGCTTTTATGTTATTTCGGCCAGTGACGAGTTTTTAAATTTTGGTCCCAGTGCATCTCAGTAACTGTGCAGCTTTCAGGCTACGTTGTACATTGAAGCACAACAGTTAAATGGAGGAAACAACTGTTAAAACAACTGACAATAAAGATGGTTCCTAAAGAGATCCAATTGTCCATGTCGCCTTATTTCAACTAGCAGTTCATAAAAGAACACAGGTCACTCTGTGTGTAGTGCAGGTGCTGTGGAGATTTTACTGCAAGGTGATATAAGGACAGCTCAATAAAAACAACAATAAAAACTTTAAAAGCGCAGTCGTTAAAAAGTAGTCAAAGACTTTCAGCAATACTATGCTTCCACTTTTGAGCACACTGACAATATTGTCGTTTATTTCGAGCTCTTAGGAAAGTGTAGTAAGGGGGGGCAGTGGATCCATGTGCCCCCCCTTACTGCTGAGAACTGCGCTTTGCCGACAACTTTCCCACAATTATCCTGTGGCAATTAATTGCTAATAACAAATAATTAGTATCTATATATAATTATACGTTTTCAAAAATAAACAAATATATGTGCTGTGCATGCAGCATCAGAATGCACTCACAGCCTAGCCAGATGAGCAGAAACATTCAGGGTGTGGGCAGGTGGGTTGTGGTGGAATGAAGCAGCAGTAACTGTAAAGAAAAACTTATGAGACTTTTTATCATGCAAGGCAGTGCATGAGGTTTGAGAGGCCTGCATTCATCTGCTCAGCTCTGGCTGCTGTTGCTCTGTCCTTTCAGTGGACCCTGCCAGACAGAGCTGTTCACCGCTCTGGGCAGGATGAAACTAGCACACCTACTCCCAGTAGAAGTTCATCTCATAAGTGTCTTCTATGCCATTTAACCCATTTGCTCCATTTGACATATAAGACAATTGTCAGTAGTTTTAATTGCAGAGAAATAAATAAAAATAATATCACCAAATGGTCAGGAAAATTATATATATATATACATATTTTGCAGCAGAACAAGGTTCAATATGGACTTGCAGAGATTGGTTATTGTTGTATTGCTCAGTACTGGTGTCTCACTGGGTTTTAGGGTAGCTGTGTGTTCAGTGTGTCTCTGTTCATTGCTCAGCACATCCAGTTTTCGTTGCATTCCAAGACTCACATCCATGCTCAAAAGAGGAAAATCAAAGCTAGATACAGGAGGTGGATTTGTCTCCATGGTAATGGCACAGAAGGTGAGTCTGTCTCCACATTAGACTATTACTTGCACAAGCTGAGTTATAAATGGGTTTGTTAAAACATTAAGTCACTGAATCCAGCTCCAGTCACTTCTCCTTACCTGACTGTTACACAAGTAGCGCAAGAAACACTGAATTTCTGGCTTGAAAATATTTTTATGTGTGCTAGAGGATAGGGGTTGCTGAAACCAATCTGGGACACTGTTGGAGCCACAAAATATTTATGTTCACTCAAAGGTTAATGAAGAGGGGATACAATAACTTGTGTATGAAAATTGCATTCGGCAAACAATAGAAACAAATCTTAGTAACACAACAGGTCATGTAGTGTTTAGTATGAGATATAAAATGTACTTTTTCTATATTATAGCAAAAATATAGAATGAAGAAAATTTTGGAAGAAAATGTGATTTAAGTCAAAAGAAAAAACCTTTTTATCTAAACTAAAAAATGGAGCACCAAGTTTAGCTTGGCACAGCCTTGAATTTAGATGAAATTGAGTTCAACTCCTCCTCCTCAAAAGAACTGGGTGGAGCCCCAATGTTTTTTGTTTCAGTTTTTCACATTAAATGTAAGAAGTGTATGCAGTTTCAACTGAGAGACATATTAGGAACACATTTTATCTAACTGGACTGGAGATCGCATACAACGAGGGTATTTTATTCAATGTCTTCTGAAATACCAGAAGACATATTTCTTGTCCAAGTGTAAAGGTTAAGCCCTGTGAAGGCTGATGTAGTGAAGAGAAGCATGAGTGCAAATTTAAACCACAGCTACCTCTGAACAGCAGGTTCTTTCCATTAGGCTCCACTTTTATGTTCTCAAATTATTCACAACTTTGTACTTCTTATTTACCACATTATATATTGTATTTGTAATTAGAATTTTTGCTGCGTTTTTCTTTGTTTGTACTTCTGCAGAATTTTCCGAGGTGAATATGCTTGTTTTGTTTAGCTTACATATATTTCTATCACTGTAAAGGACAATACTAGTGTGAAGTATTGCACAGCGTAAAGATGTTGCATTCTACAGCAATGCAGACTCCTGCTTAAAGGTGTGTCGGGTGTATTCTGTTTTGAACTCAAACTCATAATGATGTTTTGCCCTTGTTTTTAGATTTGGGGGGGGGGCTGTATGGGATACTCAGGGCTAACAACTTATTTTAGCACAGCACACAACCCTGATGAATTGCTTACTCCAGTACAACAAGAGCCCAAGAAACCAGAGTCAGCAGTGAAATGCATGTTGGTTAATTCTGTCTTCCTTTAAATGGAACCAACATCGTGGGTTAAAGTGAAGGATTAGATTATAATGACCGGGAAGTGTCATCTCTAAGGTGTTTTGTCCCAGGTGTGACCATTTCTTACTGGATAAGTGAATACTGGGGATCACTGAGGGAATTCAGTGTAATGCAGGATCAGATTTGTCTGTACTGACTCTGCCACTCTTACTCATTGGTTGTGCCAGTCACAATCTCAGTTACTTGTGATGCTATAAAAAAAACAGTAAACAGCGCAATAAAAAACAGCCACCTCTGCTATATGGTCTGTACTCAAAACCTTTGCTTCACCGTAATCTGTTTAGCTTTAAGACTATTTTCTTGTTCAGCTCCAAACCGTTCATGTATTTAAGGATTAACCGTCATTTCTCAGGTCTTCTTGGTTCTATTAATTCTCTCAGCAAAATATACTGTTAAGCAGAAATTTGTTTTTCAAAAATTCAGTACAGTACATAAAATTTCTTTCACTAGTTCCCTTCACCCAGACAGATTATTATGTTCAAAGAAATTCTAAATCTCTTTTCAGCATTCTCTACCACTCTTTTGGTAACTGTGGTGCAGTCTCAAAGCTTCTAGTATAAATGTGCTTAGGATGGCCTGTGAAGCCCTGCAGATCTTTGGTAGTGCAGCAATGAATATTATATCTGTTATATATATGTATTATATCTGTATACAGTGAAATAATAATATAATAATGTGATATCATAAATTATGCATTGTATGCATTTTTTTCTATTTTAATCAACATCTGTTTCCACCTCTTCATCTACAGAGTCTCACCTCAGAGTGAAAAGAAGTAGAAAGAATTAAATATGACTTGATACATTCAGTCAGTATTTTGGAGATCAACATACATCCAACAGAGGGGAGATTACTCTGATGATGGTGCGCAGAGGTCAGCAAGAATCATCTTAGTCAGTAGGCTTGTTTCCATCCATTTCAGCAGTACTATAAGTTTACTGTGTTTGAGTGTGTTCTTTTGAGGCTCTTGTAGCCAACAGAGGTGCACATTTAAATAATACTTAAATGTCCAACAAATAGTTTTTACTCATTTTGACGCTGATTTCTTTCTCTTCTTTTTGGACAGTAAATATCCTAAATTGCTTGTGCACCTTTTGAAAGTGCTTAAACTGTAGCAAATCTTCCACTGTACTGTTTGAACAGCCTGAACTGATGTGTCTGCTGGCACTGAACAAAAGAATAATTTTCTCCTGTGAAGTCATAAATTTTCCATTAAATACAATTATTTCCAGAGAAACAAAG
The DNA here is from genome assembly GCA_900497675.1 of Arapaima gigas. NCBI lineage: Eukaryota > Metazoa > Chordata > Actinopteri > Osteoglossiformes > Osteoglossidae > Arapaima > Arapaima gigas. The sequence goes on from UFQX01000139.1 coordinate 430,527, forward strand.
GCTTGTGCATGGAAAACTTCTTTCAGAAATCAAAACTTAGGCCACTGGGAGTACTTAGAGAATCCAAACAAAAACCTGTTAGTACAGTCACTGGAAAGGCAAAAACAATAGTTACATGGCCTTGAGAAGTGTGTTTCCATGAATGGATCCCACACAGAAGCAGTGTCTGAAATCTTTTCTTCTGCCTGCTGAACAGAGTGAGACAAGCTCTTATGACGCTTTGTGTTCTCTGCGAGATCCAACCAAAAACCGACCTTCTCCTTGGCAACAGGCACCTATCAAAACAAGCCAAATAAATTCAGCCGCTTATGAGTTGTCTATTTGGTAGAGTATCGCTGTTCAAGTGCTCTCCAGATAAGTGGGTGGAATCATTCCGCTGTGCGTAGCCCATGTTGCTGTTAAGAAGGAGCAGCATCAGAGAGACGAGCTGCTTGTGAGCTGTGGACGGGAGGAGAATTGGCATGGGAGGACATGCCATCGCCTCCGCTCCCTCTAAATGGCAGATTGCCTGAGCTGTTGCTTCTTGTTCAAGCTGAAACCTGTGCGTGGGATACACAGCACCGTAATGCACTCAACACAAAACAGGGTTCACAGTCTGTGTCTCTTGATAAGGCCTGGATCTGGCATGCAGGTGAGATCCAACCACTTCACATGCATACAAGAACTCTCAGTTGTGTGGGAGGACACCAAAGCATTTCATATTGTTATATTACAGAGCATGTGTTAATTGTCTCCAGAAATGATCATGTCTTCAGTTTTGCCTGCTATGTGGTGTGTTGTTACAAGAGCCCACTTTTTTATTTGCTCATTGTTGCAAAAGCTGAAAATTACTGCAGTGATGGAAATGATGATAGTGTAGTAGAAATATAGCGTGTATCATGACAAGCTATATGAAGCTATGAATTCCTCAATTCTAAAGGAATTTCGAAAGTAATTATGTCATTATGACTTTCCTATTATTAGATTAACACATTTAAAGACAAGAGCAATTTTACGTGAAAGTGAAAAACCTTAAACCTTTATATGCTGCAGTTGTCCGGATCATTCACAAATTGACTCCTTGCTGAAATCTCATTTTTGCCTCGTATCATTAATTTATTGATATATGGACTTAGCTAAATCTCAGTTCTGTTATAAAGATTAAGAATTGAATTCTGATACGGTTAAGAAGAAATTGCCTGTGGCCTTATGAAATATGTTTATGTATTATGTTTAGCCTTGGGAAACAAACATTTTTTTGCAATACAGCATAGAAGAGGACCTATATTTTACATTTCTGCAAAGTAATATAATTTTTTACCTTGCTAAGATTTTTTTTTTGAAAGTGAAAATGTGGCCCTCACAGTTTTTCAGCCCATAAATAATCACTGGCAGGTATTTACTCTAAAGAAGGGTTATGTCTTATGTGATCATTGAATCTACTTTGCTTGAACTGAAGGAAGAACAGGTGACAAGAAAGGACTGCAGTCAGGCTTCGAGATGGTGGAGACAGCACAGTGGCAATGATGACTGGGTGGGAGTTTTGTGAAAATTACAGACATTTTAGGAATAAAAATGCAGTATTCTGGACCAAGAATTATATCTAATGAAATAAAATTATATTTAGGGCCGGTAAGAAATTAGTGTTTCGGTGTTTGGAAAGACTCTATTCGCAGTAATAACGTATAGACCCAAGGGAGAGAAAATTTTGCAGCTGTATCCTTTTAACTCTAATTTAAAATAATGGTGACCTACACATACAATTAACCAGTACCAGGCAAAGACAACACATCTGCCAAGGATATAATGATACATACACATAAAACGTTGTTTAGGTAAGTTCAACATCTAAACAAGTCATTTTTGCTGATTTGTTAAAGTATCATAGTTGACATTTTATTTAATATTAGTCAGGGAAAAAAATGGAGGCATTTCCTGGTCATTTGCCCCCCCCCCTTCTAAACACAGACTTTAAGGTCTATTGACACTGTTAGGGGTCGATCAGGCTGCAGATGTGTGCAGAATTGCAAGGTTGAAATCCGTTTAATGACAGAGGTAGATCCAGAAACGTAGTCAGCAATCAGGCGTGGGTCAAATCAGGAATCAATCTGAACCAAGCGATGAAACAGACAAGGAGTAAACACAAGACTAGGTCGTGGGACAGAAACAGGTCGATAGTCGGCGTAACAAGGAGTGGTAACACTCAGTATGCACACAATGAACATGGCAATACTTCACAAAGACAGGTTGTAAGACTCAGGTACTTAAAGGGTTAAGTTAACCACAAACAGGTGCAATGAGCCAATGAAATGAGGAGGCAGGACAGGTGTCAGGTGCTCGGACCTGGGGGTGTGATAGACACAATCTCATGCCATCCTCGGTACACCTATATGATGGTTTATACATCTTGTGTATGCATGGCTGAGCGCTCGGGTTTCTGTCATTAAATTTGTTTTTGTAACTGAAAGATGGTTACCGTATAAAATGCTGAAGTTTCAAAAGTTGTTAAAAATGTTTGCCAAAATGTATCCCCAGTTGAGCCATTATTTTTCTTTTCTTAACACATTATTTTTGCAGCAGGAGATACCAGAAGGTAGCTGCAAACACCAGAAGAAGACTAACTCTTAGCACTCCACTGATCATGTTTGCACCAAGCACCAGGAGTCTGTGGTAAGGCATGACATTTCTGCGGTTAGACTTAGAATTATTGTGCAATGTACTTACCACAGGTAACGCTGCAAAAGTGTCGGTGTAAATATATAAGATTGTTTGTGTCTTTGTTGCATCCAAAGTGCCTTAGGAATGTTGTATAGGAATGTGCTCACAGCATTGTTGATTGATTCTAAATGCCACAAAAGGTTTTAACCCGTCTGCTTAATTCAAGAAGAAGTTCATATTATAGAAAATATTGAAAATATTTATAGAAGAATAAGTTTCACTTTAGACTTGCATTAATTCCAGCGTTGGGATGTTATATATGCATTATACTTCTTTTGTCACACATAAAATATCTTGTTAAAAACAATATTAACACTGAGAAGGACAAGAATTCTTTAAAATATATATATCATACATGAGATCATTTAATTTTATTGCATGCTGGCAGAACAGAAATTTAGTGCAATTTAAACTCTGGAACAAACTAAATAGTTTTCCAGACATTCCAAAACTCTTGTAGTCCTTTGTGTTGCACAACAGATTCAGCTCAGATTCATACATTTAAATATCATACATCTTGAATTTTGTTTCCACCTGGCTCTTCACAGCCTCTTCTGGGATTTCACCCACTTGGTTTTCATTTTTCATTGCTTGGTGAAAAACAAAATGAGCATCAGGAACCAGAATCTTCCTCCATCCCAGACACTGTGAGTTTGCTCTCATGATGTCTCCATGTCAGCCAGGTGAGGAGTGACGGGTGCTAATTGACTTGGTGAGAAGTCTGCGCGGTTGTGAAAAATCTCAATCATCCACAGCATGGAATGGGAGCTGTTTAGCATTTATGTAAAGGACGCACAGTGCACAAATGGCCAAGTCCAGAATGAGTCACACATCTGTGATGCCGAGACACACTCTGCATCAAAGCAATTAATCCGATGGAATTCATTTTGGCTAAAGGTGCCTCTTGTCTCCTACGAAGGGTTATTATGGAGGCAATAGCTGTGCGTGAAGTGGCTCCTGGCTCTGTGTTTTAAGTTCACATTATTTTTTCCAGAGCCATTTGTAGGTGGACTCTGCCACATTAAGTTATGCTTTGGCTGGATGCAGGAAGGGTAGATTTTATTTGTGTTGAATTTGTAAACATGTACTTCATTTTTTAAATCAGTTTATAAGGTTATTAGAAATAAGATAAAGTCTATTCATCAAAAGATGGATGAGCATAAATCTTTCAAAGATAATTATCCTATTTAAAAGTATGTGTTTTTTCAGTACAGTTCAAGTTTCATTCACGTCAATGACAATTAAGAATCTTGTTTGATTTCTATTACGCTATACTTGTTCTGAGCATGGAAATCTTGTGATCTTAGATTAAATGAGAATTCTGTTTTGTCTCTCATGTTTGAATTATAAAAAAGTGTGATTAATCAGTACAGAAACCAGATGAACATTAGCACAAGAACAGCTGGTCCACAAGCTTAAAAACACATTTTGTTACAGCTTCCTTTATGCTGAGTCACAGCCAGTGGTGGTATAATTTTCACACTGTGCCCAATAGCTTCTTCCATGTGTGTTTCTCTGGATAAACTTTTAGCAGTCTTAGCAAACTGGGTGAGTTTTTATGAAAGTGTCTTACATACAGTCACCTTTAGTCATACATTTTTACCCGTTTATACACTTATTTCATTTTAACTTCTTTGCTTTTTGGTTTAGCAGTGCCTTTGACATTTAATGTCAGGAATCCAGTTCCCTTCAACTACCAAACTACCTTGTTTACAATAGGGTTTGCAGGACAACGTTTATACCACATTTGTATTCCGTCCATCATTATCAATGTTTTATTCTAGCAGAAGGGATGTACCTGAATAAAAAAAGATTATGTCAATGAGACATTGATTCTGATACTGCTGATCGATTTTAGAAGCTGATCAACTATCTAAAGTTTTTTTTTTTTTTAATGGGAGTTTTTACCCTGTGTATTGAAGTTCTCTGCCCTTTTTGTGTTGGTTGAATTAAATGTCATTATTGAATGTTCCATATCTCAAGTGTAGTGATATATGTCACACTCCAAATTAAGACTTCTTCTGGAACCCACCAACAGAATATCTGATTGACATGGCTGTGGTTGCTTGTGCATATTGGCGCATTTGTGTAGTGAGCGGTAAAGAGAATCAATAAACAGAGGTGAAGAGTAACTCTCCACTTACAACTAGTGATTCGGCCATATAGAACATCCATCCTATTAGATTCCTGTCCTTTATTTGCTGTTTCCAGTATTGCTCCCCAGGGTGTCTTATTGTAATATGCAAATTTACTGATTTCACTTGTTCTGTGGAGTGTGTGTTATAATCATTTGAGACCAAGAGCTAAACTTTGGCTTTGGCTTCTTCTAGGCATTAGCCCCATTACATATATGCTTTATGGCCTTTATTCAGTTGCCATTATGTATTATTAATCTTTGCTGCATTTATACATTTGGATAGTTTATTGAGGTGCTTCAGGTAATGTTCCATACTCAGCAATGTAACAACTGAAATCCTTACCAGACCTTGAAGGGGCAGTTTTCCTGGTGCCTGTGGAAATTATGTTGGAGCCACTTTATTGGAGCTGTTAGTAGTGACTAAAACACATTGCTGGGGTTGAGAACATGGCTCTAATACACTATTAGCTTATGCAAGATAATGGTCCCAAGGCGCTGAATAGAACAAAGAGCCATTTGGATTGGTGTTGGGGTCCAGTTCCAGTCCCCTGTGCTTTGATGTTTTTTAGCTTGTGTACATCTGCATGAATTATCCATTGTGTAGAAAATGTTACTGTGGATTATTCTGTTCAATGACTGATATTGATAACTGGGAGGAAAATGAATCAGCTTTTCTGCCTTAGAGTAGCTGAATATTCTGACGATTCCCAAACTCAAACATAAAAATTTCTTCAACTAGTCAAAAAGCAATGTAAAGCAAAAATATATTAGGTTGTATGGTATTTTATACTATGCAATATTATATACTGTCTTTGTATAAAAGACAAAAATTAAAATGAAAAAATGTCTAATCTGCATCTCGCTAGTACATATATACAAGGAAATGACTCGTTCTTTCATTATCAATAACTGTATAACACTCTGGTATAGGGACTGACTAAACTTGAGACATTAGAGGATGGGCTTTATTTGAAAATCAAAGTGGTTGTGGGATTACCAGCAATTTAGGGCTGTCATGGTCCAGAATGAGTCTCAGAAGTAGACTATGAAGCAGGTTGCACCCTGGATAAGATACTAGTCCATCACAGGCATCTTATCTCGCATGATAACAATTTCTTCACTTGCTCCAATTTCTGGTTGTTGTGAGGTAACCTAAATGCTAAACAGATAAGTAAATCAGTTTACTATTTTACCTCATAAAGTATAAACAAGGACACCAAAATAAAAAAGCTCTAGCCTACGTAGGTTTTGTCTATTTATAAGTTCATTCCTCTTTGGCTGACTACTAAGTTTTCAGTTAATATAATTATCAGTGTAAAACCGTTTTGAAAAGATAAAGATTTCAGAACAGATGCAAAGATGTTAAGAAACTGCTAAAATGCTTCCAGAATGAGACTTTAAGAGTTCATATCATAGCCGTTGCATAATAGAATGTAATGTGGAATCATCACACCTATTAACACTTAAGAAAATGGCAAAAAGCAGAGATGTATAAAGTTGTACATTAGTGCTTTTCCTTTTTTATCAGTTTACTAGTCTAGTTTTCACTGGTGGTATGTCAGGTTTTCAACAGAAAATAGCAATTTGAAAATTAATACACTGAAGTGTGAAGGACCAGAATTTTTGGAAGGAAAATAGTACTCTGAGTGATGACAGCTGTGAGCAGCTTGAGTTGTGGGCATGAATTTTTCTCTGTAATGTTTTACTGCAGTAGAATGATGTAAGGAGTCAATCAGTGATTGTGTGTTTGTGAAAACCAGCACCTAGCTACTACACTGTCATTTCCCTTAAAAAGACCATTCAGACAAAGTTTCGTTCAACTTGGGTTAAAACAGAAATGATAATTGAAGGAATTTTGATTCCTGCAGTAATAACAAAGTCATATAGGCCCATTCATACAGGATCAGAGTAAAATATCGGCATGCATTTGTGTCAAAATACAGATCAGCAAAACAAACCAAAATTCTTCTTTGAGCTGCTGCCTAATGTCAGTTCACGAAGCACCTTGAGAACCCTGCTGTTCTAGATGAAGGATTTGACAAACATTCACTTGAGGTTCCTCAGAGTTCAAAAAGGTTGCATCCTACTCCTTATTCAGAGGAGGCATCTATTTTTGTTGCCAACATGCCCAGCCAAGAGTTTTGGTGTGAATGGAGGTGCCTACTTGTTTCTCATGCCATCCTCAAGAGTGATCTGAACTGTGAAGAGCAGGACCAAAGATACAGAAATAGACCTTCCTGTCAAAGCTCCAAATGAGTCATGTAGTGTGTGTGCTCTGTTCAGTAATTCCAGAAATGGCAAAATGTGATTGAAAGCCTTTTCTGAAGACCCTCCGGGGGTGTCCTTCTAATGCATGACTGCCTTTTTGATTCCACATATAAACCCTGGTTTTCTCCTCTTGTACTCCTTCTAGCCTGCAATTTGTGCATTAATCCAACATGATAGGACATATAGTTTAAAGGTATGGACACAGCACTTATGCTGTCATTTCCTTCAATCAAAAATCTTCTCAGGCAGATTTTGAAGACCCTTGACTTTATTCAAAAGTGTGAAGCCTGTGGTGTGCTAGTGTTGAATGAAAACAGAAACAAGGCCTTAAATTCTGGAAAGTCTGCTGCTAATAGAGCAGTGCACCTGAAAGACCCCATGGCTTCATACTTGGCACTAAATGAAGCCACACAGGGCAGCTTTTTTAAAGGAATGGGGACTCAAAATACTGGAGTAAAAGGAAAATCATAACAGACAGACTGGTGGACTGATAGGCTGAGATGAAATCCAGACTAAAAAACTCACAAGACGTGTCTCTATTTCTCTTCTCCTCTGTAAGTGCAAGAGTCATCTCTCCCTGTGGTATCCTTGATTCATGGGAAGAAAAGAAACCCCTTCACAAACCTGTCAGACCTTAGGAGTGTCCTCTGCGGTTGGTGTAGCTGCTGTTGTGTAATTACATTTTCAAAAATCCTTCCCCCCATTGTGTATTAGACACTGTTAACCAGATGAGACCTGCATGTGAAAGAGGGCAATTAAAAGTTCATAATCTCAAACAAGTGCAGAGATGAGATGAAGCTGAAAAAGCCGGTTAGTTGGAAACTCACATATTGCTCTGAGGGCAGGTTTATGTGGGCCAACCCTCTTAAGGGTGGTCTGATGTTCCAAAAATAGTACCCCATTGGAGAAACTTACACCAACACAGTCATACATGTTTAGAATATAAGTGATTTGCTACTGGCAGTCTAGTCTCAATTTTAGAAATAACCCCAACAGCACTGTTACATAGAGATATGAATGAGCAGGAGTAAGCAGTGGAGTTTTTATGACATATGTTCCTGGGTGCAATACATTTTCACTGGATTCTACCTTCCTTTCAAATGGATTAATCCATGTGTTTTCCACTGTTTATAATTACATGGTAAAACTATATCTGACCGTTCTACAGGTGATTCCCAGCTGTGCCAAATTTACAGAATATATGACTGAACAATGTGACGTGCATAAATAGCAGGCTAAGATGTGCATATAGGCCCAAATACAGTTGACACCTGTTTCAAGAGGTGTCGTAGGACATTATGGCACAGAAAAATCACACCACAGAGTCCTAGAACACTGATCCAGCTCCACTAGAGACACCTACCAGGGTGTGAAGGGGGATGATGTAGGTGTGTACAACACAGATGCCCTTGGATATAGATCAACATGCTGTCAGGTATTAGCTTCAAATCAGGTAGACCAATACATTATGGCCAAGTGCTCTATCCAGGGCAGTTATCCAGAATAGTCCCTACTGCTTTTTCACTAGTACAGCATGTTAAACTTGCGTGTTGAAAATAATAAAGAATTTTGTATATGTCCTTTAGGATATTTTCATAATGAGTGTTTGGTAAAAAGCTATTTTACTCTGGTAGCATTACGGCTCTACTTTCTCACCTTAATCGATCACTATCCCGTGAGGAAAATATGGAAAATATTCAGAGCCTCTTTTTAAAGGCTCACATATTTGAGAAACTTTGGAGGGGTTTCCATTAAAATCCATGTTTCAGATTTTGTAAGATCAAAAATTATTTTTGCACAAAGAAAACTGAGGTCGATGCCTTGGATAGCTCTAAATTTGATGTTGCCAGCAAATCTTTGAATGAATGCCTATGCTCTATGAATCACAACATCTACCCTGTTCCTGAATTTTAAAAACACTCTGGAAAGTGAGTCAAAATGTGGGAATAGGGCAAAGAAATAGCTAAACCGTACAAAAAGCAATTTCATAAATTTGTGTTTTTCTTAGCACCATTAACAAGCATGACCATATGCCCATACTTCTTACCTATCAGTTACTTTTCATTATCAGTAATCCTAATCAGTTCTCAGACTAGATCAGTACATATTGCTAATGCGCTTCCTAAATATATTGACTGAAGCAATAATCTGTTTGGTGCTTTGGCTTTGAATGCACAACACACTGTAATGGCAATATTTGTAATAAGAAACAGAGTGCTGAAAGCTTGCACATATGCACATATCATTTTTAGTATCACAAAAGGGGTGCATTACTTTGTGGTTTATTAACTTCTTTGCATCTCCAAGCAGACATCTGACCTGTTGCAGAAAAGCAATTAAGGAAAATAGAGGAAACCCCAATGAAATCACTCAGCAAAAGGAAGCACCTCAGGGCTGTTCTAGCACTGTCTCGCCCCCCACACCCTGCCCCCTCCCCCACCATTTTCCTTTTCCAATTAGTAACCAAGCAATAGCTGCACTTTTTAATTAGTTTCTAAGGCTCTAAGAAAAGATTCATGTGCGGCGTTGAACAGCCAGACAATATTTTGTCAAGTCATCAGACCACCAGCACTTCACCCCAGTGACCTCACCCCAGAGGAGGGGAGAAGAAAGGCAGGAATAGAGAGGAAGACATGAGAGGAGAGAGAAAAGAGTGAAAGCATGAGAAATTGCTGGGCAGGAAAGAGAAGAAGGAAAATGGACAGTGGAAGCAAAGATCACGAGCCAGACAAGGTTATTGACATTGGTGTACTTTTGCACTGACTCCCATCTGGCCCATACTTTTGCAGACAGATGGTTCCTCAGTGCTAGGAAATATTTTGAGTTGCTCGATCCCAGAGTCTAGGCTAGAACGTACACAGCCTAAAATGTACTTCCTCCTGCCCCTCAGACAGGGGTCCTGACGAAGCGAACACAGTCATCTACATCTTACAGTCACTCAGCACAGTATGAAGCTCCAGCTTTTCAGACCTGCAAAGGAATAACCTTTCCTTTGATCATTTTCTTGCACGACTTGTCCCCATGTGCCATCAGGGTATGATTAATCTTCAATAGACCTTTTAAAAGGTTATTGTGATAGCCTTGTTTTTAAACTTGGAGGTGTATTTCATGGCATATGCTAATTGGTTGACGTTGTTTGAGCTAGTTACATATCTTACCGCTGGTACTATTACAGGATTATACAAAAGCAAAGCAGGTTAAAACTAATAGGTTTGTATTGGAACATACTCATAACAAGTTGAAATACTGTACCCTTCCCAGTGGTATATCATTTTGCATAGCTTTGTGGCAAAGTACAATACAATTACGCAGTACATAATCCCCCTGACTGCGAGGGCTATGGTGGAGAAGTACAAGTTTGTCTGGACACTCTGTTGCGTATCAGTTAGTTGATCTGATGTCTATCACCCTAGCAGATGCATTTGACTTGCAGGCCTCAAAAGAAGTAAACTTTAAGTCAGAGGACTACTGAGATTTCTAAATTATTCCATGGACTCCCTAGTCTGTACTGTATCCACTATTTTCAATACAAATTGGCCTCTTCAGTTGTGGCCTAAGATAAAATTGCAAATTCAGCCAATACAACATTTGTACAACATTTATATTAACCTTACTGCCTTCTTTACAGTGGGCAGCATAGTGATCAGAACTGCTACCTCTGGACTCTGAGTTTGCAGATTCAAGTCCCACATCCCACTGTAGTACTCTTGAGCAAGGTGCTTACCCTGCTTTGCTCCATTAAAAATTACCCATAAATATAAAATGGATAAACACTGTAAGTAGCTTGATAGTATAAGTCACTTTGGAGGAACACATCAGCCCAAGAAATAAACGTAATGATAAATGGCCTGTGAGAGCAGTCTGAAGCAAGTAGCCCTGCATGTCCCTTTCACAGTCATCCTTGTTGATGCAGATATCATGACACCATTAATCAGGTGATTATTGCAAATTAATGATGACTCGCCAGTTAATCTTGTTTTCTCATTTCATGGTTTGTGCAAGATGTACTGTGTACCATTTAGAGCTTGATGAGCAAAGCCATCAGCTAACTAAACAGGAAGAGGCATATAGTGTAGCGAAGAGAGTAGGAACATATGAGAGAGGGACAAGAAAGGCAGAAAAGACAAAGGAGACAAAAGAGAAATTCCTTAGTGATATGCTAATTGCATTTTTGTCAAAAAAAATCCACGAATTTGAAAAAAGACGTAAAAGAGAAACAGATGCTGACGCAAGGATACCAGAATGAAGAGACAAGCAAGGAATGAGAAACCCATGAAACAAGAGGATAAGTGAAGAAAAACAAGAGTAGAGAGATCAAGAGGTCACTGAAAAAAGGCAAAAAAAAAACACTTGCTTCCTGAAACAGAGTTGATGTGCTTCCACTGTAACTAGGGAGATAGAACTGCATTTTATTTAAAAATTGACCAGTATGAAGAAACGGGAAACCACTGTTTTCCCAAAATTATGTATGTGTCTTGAATTCAACAATCTTCCAGATATGCCTCAGTCAGCATCTGTCAGAAGAAGACAAAAACCACCGCAAAGTGGGAAAAGCATTTAGGACTACCACAAACTCCAGCAGAGATTGAAATATGAATGTAATAATTATCAGTTAGCATCCTATTAAGCCGGTGTTTTGCAATTAATGATACCATTCTCCGATTCCATTCTTTTAATTTTAGGTTTTTAAAGTTCAGGTCTGCATATTTGGCCAACTGAAATTTTTCATGCAAGGAAAACAGACCTACTTTAGACATGTGCCAAAAAGACCAAAAAGAGAGGAAAAGTGCAATAAGAGAAGTACAAGATAATTCAATTTGCATTTCTTGTATAAAACGGGGGAGAGGAGAAAATTAGATGGTGCAAGACAGGGAGCTCTGAAGGAAAACTAGCTTAGAAGCAAAAACGAAACAGTTAAGGGTGGAGACAAGGAGTGGAGAGGGAAGAGACGTAGAATCGGGGCATGTCTGTGTCACACAGGAGAGAAAATCAGGCACAAGCATCAAGAGAGGCTGGATAATTAAAGCTCGTCGTCTTTGATTAAATAAACAGGAGGACCCCTCTAATCGCTGGGCTGTAAGTGTGTTATTTATAATTCCAACCCTTCAGTCTACCCTGGCAATTATCAGCATGAATACATGAATATTTTAGCAGAAGGCTGAATGGAGCCAGGAAGCATGCCCACTCCTAGCTACCTCCCTGGAGATTTCGAGATGGTTAACCTCACTGAAGACAATGCATCTCAGCGGATACATAGCATTATTGCGATGTTTCTCTGGGGTCACAGAAAATATTAGCACTTTATTGCTGTGCTGCAGTCTTGTTATAATTGCACCTGTCTGTCAGGAAATGTTAAAAAAAAGGATTCTTATGTTCACTTGGTCCTCATGTTTCCTCACTGGGACCCGTGTGGTTTGGTGGGGTGACATCTCGAACCTGCTGAAATGTAGATGTTTGCTATGTATAACTCGTAGAGAGAAACGTGTCCATAGGCCATATCTCCTAGTTACTGTAAGTGGTACACTAGCGCTTCATTTAGGAATTTGCCGATTACACAGCTGCTCCCTGTCCATTAAAATGGTAATGATAAAAGGTGGGCGAGGGAAAAACTATAAATCTTTGCCAGTGGTTTGACTGACACCCAAAATAAGCCACAGAGAGGCAACTTGTGATTTTTTAATTAGCTGCAGACACATCCGGAAAAAACCCTGTTGGGAAGAGGGAGGTGTGACAAAAAGAGGAAGGAGGAAGTTTGGCACAAGATTGAATGTATGTGAAGAGTTTAAAGGGGGGGCATGGAACACCTGTATTTCTGAGAAGGTGAATGCATCAGGGAGGCTGCTTGTGCTATACTGAGTGATGTCATTGCTTTTCATCAGCTCCAGATGTATTCTCTGAGTTCATTTGCCTCGCTGTAATACTAGTATTCCACATGGGAGCATCCACATGTCCTGCTGTATTGATGTCATGATTATGCTTTGTTTCAGCCATGCTGTCAGATCAGAGGAGCACAGGTCCAAGGGAAATGGGCACAACCCCTTACATAACCTACAAAAAGGTCCCATTCCAGTTGAATACAACAGGTTGATTAAGTCCTCAATTCATTCTTAATTAATAACACCGGAGAGAAGGTCAGCATGACTGATCAGGAACGATGACAGCCGAGATGGACTCCATGGACCTCTACAGGTGCACTGGCCTAAGACTCAGGAGTATTCAGGCTGCCTCTGCTGGAAAGTGGGCCACAACAATGGGGTTCAGCAAACTGATCAGTTCCACAGGGGCCACTGAGAGAGTCTTTTGGCAGAGCCCCACATGTTCCTAAAGCTACCATTTGCAATGGGCAACTCCCCATTTTGGATGAAGTTTCCCTAAACACCTCCAGAAGAACAAATAACTGCAAGCACCCAGAATAAATGAGAGAAAAAGAACACCCTGTAATGGCCAATCTGTTTAAGGCTGCATAAACTGCAAAGAAAAGTATTGTGAAATATCATTGTTTTCACGGAAAAGTTTGAGGGAACAAACAGGGCGTGAGTCTGAAGGCAAGGAGAAAGAGGAGATAAAATTCCTTTTTACATAACACTTACTGTGTGTGACATAGGGGTCTGGGGCTGGACATCCGTCATAGCAAGCATGCTGACTGACACCTCCCACCACTTTTTGTGGATAACAAGGAAGCAATCTGTCTCGTGATTAAAATGCACAACAAAATGTTTTCATTCGATTTTTTAAACTTAGCCTTTCAGTTTTCTGATATGTTAGTTTTTGAAACCTAACTTGCTGTTATATATGATTATCTATGTTATATACTGTTATGTAATTTTTGCTCTGCAAAAAAAAATTATACAGTCTATATATTAGCATAACAGTGTGAACTGATGTTCAGAGATCTGCCACACTGTTTTAGGGTAGTTTTCTTTTACATTTTTTCTAAGTAATGTCAAACCAGAGGTAAACATAATATGAGGAGCCACCTGTGGGCAAGTTAAGAACTGACAAAACATTGTCTACCCTACTAGTCAGGAAGATAAGTCTGAAAACCATGTCTGATTCAAAAGAATAATTTCTTCTTTTCAGTTTGAACATGTTCTCTTTGTGAACTTGGGCTTGGATATGTGTGTATGAACACCATTGGTAAAGTCACACAATGTTGTGGTAATATGTGGCCCACTGTACTTGTCAAAGCTGATAGCCACATGCTTTATAGGCAGCTTCTGACTCATTAAACAGACATTTCCAGTGACATAGTGGTCACGCCACAAGCATGACTGGTGAGAAAAGGGAAACTAAACTTCTAGATGCCCACAGACCTGACCAACCAAGGTTGGGAGCAGGAGAAAAGAAACAAGATTTTAAGCTGGATTTTTACAACACTTAACTGGGCTTGGAGTCAGGCCCCAGGAGGAAAGAAATAGTTGAAATAGTTACATTCACAGTCAATTCCCTTAGTGTGCACCATCTTTGCTTTTTCTCTTTGACTGACTGAGGCTGATGGGTATGTTCTCACAGTACAATCTAAATGACAAAATAATGTCAATATTGTCACTGTGTATAATACAACAGGCAGGATAAGACTTGGACTTGCAACTGACTCAAATCCTGTAGTATCTTTGGTTAAGGTACATTTCCTAAACTACTCTACTGAAAATACCTACCAGTCTATGCGGGTCAGATGCTAAAAGTCTGTTCGTCTCTTCCCGATGAGTGCTATGCATCCCCACCTCTGGCTGCATGCAAGCTTCAGTCGCAAGCTTCCAATTTTCTGCTTTGGCTCTGACATGGTGGAATCAATTCCCTTATCCGTTCATACCTACCAAATCCCACCCAGCATTTAAGAAGGGTTACAAATCCAAACTCTTTTGGATTATTTGTCATCTGATCTCCTGACAGTTCAATAAATTTACACAACATTTTCTGTAATGAATTGTATTTGCTATTTAAATCTCAATTCTGTAATCACAGAGTGAACAATGCTTAACAGCACAATGGTGGCATCATACAAGCTGAACTTTGATAATCATGTATCTGTAGCTAAAGTTTCTTGCCCTTGCTGAATGCACTTGTGTACTGAGTTGTAAGTCAGTTTTGAGTGAATCATTTGTTAAATGGATAAATTGACAGTAAGTCTGTCATTCTGAATAAAGGCATCAGTTACCTAATGAATTAATGTCATCAATATCTATGTCCCTATTGTTGCTATATAAGAAATTCTGTTCTAAATAAGCAGTGATACCAGTAACAGAACAGTCTCATTTCATTTCAGTTCTCTCAACATGTAGTCAAATGCCCTATGAATGTTTTCCCCTAAGCAGCTAGTGTCTTTGTCCATGACAAACCCTCTTCTTCTCAAATCCTAGCACCACGAAGAGCCAGCCCTGATTGCATCTGTTGTTTATGATCAGTTTCTTTTCAAATGAACTTGTATGACCCCGAAATTCTGACATCCCTGACTTTGCATGCAAAACAAGCCACAGAAATCATTCTTTTGGAGAGGAAAAATGGGAACTGGCATTTCCGGGTTTGAAAAGCAGTATCTAGGATTTGGCTAATTCAAAAGTTCCTATGCCAAGTGATCTGGTGATCAGATGGAGAACAAGCTGTGTGTGCATGTGTGTGTGTTTAGGAAAAAGCCCACAGACAGTCCCTCTTGCTGTTACTCCTGGCCAGAGAGGTCTCTCAGCTACGAAGTAATAGTTGGTCTTGATTGATCCCATCAATTTGTGACACATAGTATGGAACACATACAATTCTTCTCTGGTACAGGACGACATGAAGTCTTTAACAGAAAGCTGAACTTCATTTAGCTAAATACAAATTGGTGTGGCTCATTGGAGCCACAGGTTCCCACTATGCTCCAGAAAAAAACACAGCAAAATCATCTACAAGCATCAGTGAATCTTAATTGCTTCAAGTGAAACCTGGCTGATGCATAAATAAGTATATAAACATGCTTGCTGTGGCGACATACTTGGGTTATGCCTCTGTAAATAGCATATGGTTGGCAGTGTTTAGATGGAGCTGGATGCAGACGAGAGCTCTGGCTTACAGAGCTTGCCTCTTTTGCATGCATAGCTGTTGCATCAGCACTCACATTTAAAGCAGAGCTTTTCCCCAGCTGTATTTTCTGTAAGAGCATCACAGCTAGAAGAAACTTCATCTGCTGACAGTCGGTCATACTTTCTAAATACAGAATTTAATTTCATCATTAAATGAAAAAACACACTCACTTGAAATACTTAATACATGCACTTGGCCTAATTTTAAAATAAGCACCAGGCTCTATATGCAAGAGTTTCATTTGCTCTTTAACAGTGTAATTAATGTAATTCTGAAAATATTGGATTCTGATTTACCTTCTTTATGAAGAAGGGATGACAGTTGTTCAAAGGACCACCCATTAATATATCTCCATAAAAAATAATTATGTTGTCAACAGTTTCTTTCACGTTATTCATATCTTTTACATGTACAGTATATTGCATAATTTGCAACAACAATGACTACTTAAACAAATCAGTAGCTGCGATTAATGTAACACACTGCAACTTTATGTAATACTTCTATTACTTTAAAGCTGTAATGTCTGCCACTGCCAGTTTTACCATTTTTACCACACTGAAGTTTCAATCCTCGAATAGACTTTTTCAAAGGCTGATAGGTTCAGATTTTATTGGAGGGGGAGAAACACAAAAGTAAATCACAAGAGTCAGTACAAGCACAGTCACGTTTGCATGCCCCAGGAGTGAGTACCTGAAGAACTGAATAAAGTGCCTCACTTCACTATCATTAGGCCTTGAGCAGATGAAAACTATAACAGTCCTCACTTGCATTGTGTTTTGGTGATGAATCAACTTATCAACAGCCCCTGTTACTGAAGGAAAAAAAACTTGCATTCTTTATTGCGTTCTTAAAGAGCTGGATGTCTGCCACGATTTATTGGGAATACAAAATTTAATTCCGCGAGTACGGAGGAGCACAAATTACACATTCTTTTTTCTCCCACTCTCCACATCACCATCACTACCACTATTGCAGCGAGTTTTATAAATGTTTGGGCTTTGGGAAGGAATGCAGCACAGAACAACTTTTTGTTTGCAAGCTTTCCATCTTCAGTGCAACGCACTGTGCTCTGAAAGCTTCATGCTAGCTGTTGCCATGAGAACGCCTGCACCCAGAGACCCCTTCAACAAGCGCATGTGGAGAGGCACGGTTTACCACCAATCTTTTGTGTGGCTTCTGCTGGCACCTATGGCGCCGGGTACAAATAATTGGGTGTCATTCATTGCTAATAAATGTTTGTGAACATACAATTATGTCTCGTGAACTGGTTCTAGTACAGTAGCTCAATGCATTTTTACATAAATAATGTTTCCTCTAGTACTGGAGATGAATAGATGAGGATGTAGGGGCTGTTTGTCAATGTCAGCCATCGATGTTTGGCTTGTTCTTTACATAACACCACTGAATGGGACACGGTGAACCGGTTGTCAGATAACCTAACAAATTCCAATCACTCACTTCTGCGCCTGGTCATGCAAGACAGGGAAGATTTATAGTAGTCATTTTCACTTTGCAGAATTACTCAAAAATAATAATTTGTTTTGGTGTTTGATGTCGATTAAAAGAAAAGCTACAATGGAGCAGTTAAACTGAAAATCGTTGAAGATAGACGATAACTATGTCTTAGTTTGCAGGGCCACCCCACATAAAGAAGTCCAGGGCAGGAGGATCAGGCAGCAGTTCAAAGGTGAGACAATCACTAGATAACAGACCAGGCAAAGTAACACGTTATTTTAGAATTTCACGTATATGTCGTTTGAGACAAGTTAACCCTGGTGTCAAGCAATTTGTTCAAGCAAATCTACCCAAATGTGGCTTGCTGCAGTGTCCGATCAATACTTTCTATTCATCAAACTTTTGTTGCCATGGTTACTGTCCAGTACAGTCAAAATTCCAAACTGGCGTCTTCTACTATTGTGATCAACCTGTGAAATCAACTAAATCAAAGCCATGAAGTAGCAGTCTTAATAATTTCTTTATAGCTGTCATAGCCAAGTGATGCATTAGTATTTAAAAACAGAGTTAGATGACACATTTTCTTAATTGAATGTTTAATTATTTTGGACAGCAAAAGCAACTAAAGTGATCAGAAGGAAGAAATAATTCCTGAAGCAGTTTCCTTGAGTAGCCACTACTTTTGAAGAGCTTTATCAAGCTTGGTGCACAACGCTTTCTATTACAGTCAAACATGCTTTTAAATTCTCTCCAAATAACTTTTAATGTAACAATACTACTTTTTCTTTAGACACAGAGGAAGCACAACACCTGATTGTACTAACCCCAGTCTTTGTTTTAGAAGATTATGACAAATAACATTTGCTTATATTAAAATAAACTGGAGAGCATTTTAATACACAATAATTAGATTTCTAACTGGCCACATAACGTTACTTGTTTTATGAACTCCTCTGACATGATATTTCATAATTTTTCACATTTTCATCTCTGGTGTCCTTTTCAGAATGTAACTTCTAAAGATGTCAGGAGGTTAGAGTTTGTGTTCTTTAAAAGCTATTGGTGTCGACCCTCCTAAGTGATCAGCGAAGATCCGTCTTCACATAGTGTCTGACAATCAAAAAGAAAAATGTAACTTTTAACTTTGTTATTTGAGCTTCATTAGGTTTTAAGGATATGCGCAAATTTGTGTTTGTAGTTTCCCACTGGCTGCATCTAAAATTTAAATCTAAAACAAATATGCATTTTCTATTGGGTATAACATTAAAGAATCAAAAAAACTTAAATATATGTAAAGTAGATAAGAACACATATTTTACAACAGCTTAATATTGGATTTTTTACTGAATACAAGGTGTGCAGTGTGAACTGTTCCTGTATTCTTGGCATTAAGTCAAACCTGTTCACCGTGGGTACTGGACTCCTTCAAGGCTGCATTTTTTCCCTCCACTTCTGTTTGTAATTTTCTTGGACAGGACATCAAGTCACGGTTGATCTACATTTCCATTCTCACCTATAGTCATGGGCTTTGGGTAATGATGGAAAGAACGAGATCACAAATGCAAACAGCAGAGACAAGGTTTCTCCACAGGATCACTGGGTTCCCTCTGTATGACAGGGTGAGGAGTTCAGTGACAGACAGCCTTGGAGTAGAGTTATGGGGGGGGGGGGTTCAAGAATGTTGTATGTATGCCACCTGGTCAGCTCCTGTTGATTTTACCAGGCATGTCCCATTGGGAGTGAGACCCTCAAGCACCAGACATAGGACATGCCACAAAGATTAAATCTTTTGGCTGAGCTAGGGACACATGGGGATCCTCCAAAATGAGCTTGAAATTGTGCTGGGGAAAAGAAGGGTTTGGGCCTGCCTGCTGGCTGCCACCAACAGATGGAGAAAAATGACTGGCAGACTTGATTTTACTGAATATGGTTACAGAAGTTATTCAATCATACCAGTGCACAAATTGTTATTAAAAAACAGGGAACACTAACCAAAAAATAAAATTTTATTCTGGGCAGGATGAACAAGAGTACACAGTAGAAAATACTGCAGTTTTTAGTGACAGAGCATCTCTCCTGCAAGTGTATGGCAGCAGATCCAGTCAATGTGGGGGGTCAGGGCGATTTGAGCACTGTGCAAGCACTGTACATCAGGAAATATCACTATAGCGAGAAACGAGAATGCTGCTCGATGTTGTCAGCAGTACTCAAATCAAATACGCCTCGGCACTGCAAGCTCAAACTCAACTCTTTGCACACTGGGAAATCCACATTTTTTAACAGTCCTGCAGTGCAGATAATAGAACACAAGTCTGTTCATAATCCGAATAGCAGCATACATTACACTTGCCAGCTCCTCACACTGATAGTCTGGAGTAGTGTTGGTCCTTGCAACTTCTCTGCCTGAGAGAGCTGTGCTTCCCCCTCTTAGATCAAACTGGGTCCAGGCTCATGTCCCAACAGGGGGCTGTGACTCAGAGCTGACACAAAGGCTGGTTTGAGCAGTGACAAAGCTAGCCCTTTACTTCACTGTTCTGCTCATCTGCTACTGTTTCCATGCTATTTCAGAGCAATGAATGAACAAGAATAAAATCACAGCTGCATGGTTAGGGACTTCACTGAGTACAACTCCTCTCTTTTCCTAAGGCTCAACTTCATCCTCATAACTATCATTGCAATAGAACCGATTAAAGGACCATAAGTATCTATAAATAATCTTTTGGTCAAAACAGGTTTGCCTGTTTCAGTGCTGCATTGCAAAGGCAGTACAAGGTAACCACAATGGTGGTGCGATAAATATCACCTTGTTCAGGATACCACACTTTAGGTGAACAGGACTGCCATTTGACACCTGTAGGACCAGAACAGAAGTTTAAAAAGCAAAACAAAAACTCTCTGTACTGCAATGAAGCTTTAAGAAAACCCTGAGACAACTGTTGTTTATCTGTTTCTGAAGTACCCTTGAGTTTAGAAGGACACAAAATACTTAAAACAGTTAATAGTTATTGTTAAAAAAAGTTATTATTTAAACTCACTTTTATTTGTAACACACATTTGGGTGCAAAAATGCAGCTGAATTTTTTTTTTGTCTATTACCTGTTCTAAAAATTTAGTTCTTTACTGTGGTGCAACACTTATAGCAAGCAAAGGACCTTTAACTACAAAACAAACAATTTTCTGTTACAGATAAACAGGTCACAGTGTTTTAATTTACAGGATAACAATGCATTTCATTTCTAAATAACACTTCATTTCTTTGTTACCTGACAACTATGCTTTCCACACTGTATGAAAGTGCTGGAAAAAGTTACCACGGCATTAAGTGACAGGGAGTGTAGTACCTGAACTACAGGTCAGTAAATCTGTTGTTGTCTGATAATAGTCCCAAAAGCATCTATAAATAATCTTTAATAATCTATAAACATAGTTTTTTAATGTAATTAATACAGGTCAGAAAGTGATCAAGTAGTTATTCAACCGTTATATAGGCCAAATGCAGTTAATTTAACAAAAAGATTCAGCTCCTTAGTATACACTGAGTTGCCAATTTATAATGCGCACCTATCTAGTAGCATGTTATGTCTCCTTTGACCTTTAAAACAGCACGGATTTGCCTGGGCACAGATTCTACCAGATGCCTGATGCTTTGCACAGAAATGTTGTACCATGTGGAAATGACTGTGTTGAGTAATTTCTGCAAATTGGGCAGCCGTACAGCCTTGCTGTGAACAGACCTTTCCACCTCATCCCAAAGATGCTTGAAATGGTTGAGATCTGAGGACTGTGCAGGCCACTGAAGCAATGAAAACTTGCTGTCATATACCTGGAACCAGTCGATAACAGCACGTGCTTTGTGATATGGTGCATTATCATGCTGGAAGTGTTCATCCAACTGTGGATAAACTGTAGCCACGAAGGGATGAACTTGGTCTGCAACAATGTCCAGAAACACCATATCATTCAGATGTTGTTCAGTGGATATCAGGGTCCCTAACGTGTGTCAGAAATACATTCCTGACATCCTCACACTGCCATCACCGACCTGTACTGTTGACACCAAACAGGATGGCTCCATGAACTCGTGTTGCTTGTGCTGAATTCCGATCCTTTCATTAGCATGTTGTAAAAGAAACTCAGATTAATCAAACCAGGCAACTTTTCCCCCCACTCCTCAACGGACCAGCTTTGAAGGAAAAATGCATTCTTGTTCTTCGCTGACAAGATCCGCATCTGACAAGGTAAACAGCTGAGATCCATTTGAGTCAAAATCTGATAAATGGTGCATTCTGAGATGACATTCTGTGCACCAGTGTTGAATTTGGATGTGATTTTCTTGGTTGTGGCCCGTCTGTCTGCTTATACAATTCTTGCCATTCCCTTTTGACTCCTCTGATCCACAAGCTGTTTTTGGTTGCATGTGAAAAGCCCAGGAGTACAGCTGTTTGGGAGATGCTAAAATCGTACACCGGTACCAACTACTATGCCATAGTGAAAGTCACTGAGCTCACTCATTTTGCCCATTCCAACACTCAGTTCAACACTGACTAATCCTAGAAATGCTGGTATGCATGATTTATACCACACACTGCAGTCACGTGATGTATGACTTGTTGGAATGTACAATTTGTGTGAAGGAGAGGATATAGTTAATAAGTTGGTAGCTCAGTGTACAACCAATACCTTAGCAAACTAACATAACAGTGTAAAGCTCCCTGGACCAAAAAGTGAAACAAGCTAACAAAAACGAATAACTATTCCTTGAGACTCATGCAGATGTATACTGAGGACTAATATAAAGAAATAAACAATAAAATGGTGACAAATGAAAATGAGGAGCAGACAAACTCATCCTTGAAGAGCTCGCTGCGCAACTGCAGCAGTTCTACAAAACCGTAAATGCATAGTATCTAACTGGAAGATGGGACAACACGACAAGGGAGCTGCAACCGCCAGCAAAGGTCACATAGAGCCAGAGAAAGACCTTGCGCTTCTGTCATTGTCACCCACCTGGGGAGAGTAGATGCACTATGCTGTAGCTTGTGTTAGTCTCTGTGTGAATCCACTTAACTAGTACATTTTTTCCAGCTCTTGCCTTAGCTGAAGTGTCAGAACGGCACCACACTACCAAACGCTTTGACAACACCAGGCAAAGAGAGGGTCTTAATGCTTTGTCACATGGGCCATGCTGCCTGACTGTAGTTACTCTAGGTTCTCTTCTCATTGCCCCATAAAAAAATAACTGGTTCTGCTGGTTGACATGTACATTTAATTTCTTTTTTTTTGATAATTTTACAAGGTAATACATTTTATGCTCAGTTTCAAATAAATATGCAAGTTTCTGTAGTACAATGATGCCAAGCTATGTATATAAAATATTAAAGCATACATAAGGATTTCACAAGTTATTTTTAGGTTTATGACTGTTTTTCTTACTTTTGCACATTTACCGCTGTAACGGAAAGGTGTGAATAATGCTGTGGTGAACAACAGGAGGCCTGGCAGAGTGATAGCAGGTGGTGGTGGTTGCCATCAGAGCCCAGGTGGGCCTGTTTGCCTACAGTACTGAGATCAAGTTCCTGTTTTCAAGGAAAGTAGCTCTAATCCAGAACACATTCACACCAGTATGCTTTAAATTATGACGAAGCTCAACCATTAACGGTCTAACATGGGATCTGCATTACCGTTAACTGGATTTGACTCATATATAATTCGATATGTTCTCCTTTCCCTCTCGCAAACACACAACTGTTCATATTGTAACTGGAAACTGTTTTCCCACATAATGGCCCTCAAGTTAGAAGTAGGAAGAAGCTGCATAATTCACAAAAGCACATATTAAGGCAGTATGCATTAAAAAATATACAGACAAAGCTTGAGAATACATTTTTATTCTTATTCAAGTATTTAGCCATAAAGCTGTTCTATCTGGAAACATAAGCTCTATATAAAATAGATGTTTTATAATAAAAACTATAAACATTTTAAAGAAGAGGTTCTGCATAAATTGCAGTCACAGTTTACAACAAAGATTTGATACACTTTAATAATTGGATTACTACTGAAGCAGAATAATTATCATAAATACCCACAAAAGCATTTGGGCTGTGAAATTTATACAATATCCAACAGACATTAGGGTAAGTGAAAAACAAAGGATTTGTTGGGACATCCTGGAAACAGATCCTGTTAAATAGATTCTGCTTGTTAAATGCATCTTTCTGAAATCTGTACAAAATTACATCTGTGTACATTAAACATTTTCACATTCTTTTTGCTACTACAAATGCTAAAATAAAACACATAAGTTCTTAAATATGAATATGGATATAGCCAATGAAAGGACAGCCTGCACTGTGCAAACCCAGATATAGTTGAAACCACTATGTCAATGAAGATTTTGTAATATACTGTATTAGATGAACAGGGTGTTTGTCCCACAAATTATTCAGTCATAAACCTCAATGACATCAGCACCTCTGGGATTACAATTTATAACTTACTAAAGATATTTGCCATCACATAGTCAACAGTAGTGTTCCTAGTTAATTTGACAAAATGAATAGCTTTAAAATAATCTGATGGCAAAATTTGCTGTTCTTGCTTCTTAAAATAAGTTAAATAGGTTTAGTTACTTCACAAAACTACAACACTGAAATAATTAAGTAGAGTAATGAATTAAAAAAAAACTATAAAATATTCTTCAAAAGACAGTCAGATGGGGCAAAATAGTCAGCAGTCTACTGGAGTGACCAAACCCAGGGGGTATCATATATTTAACAGCTCCAAAAATGTTGAAAAAATAATTTAGGAGAAAAGTTGCACTTCAGTCTTAAATTTAACCCAGCAGTTAATGCTGGGCCTAAGACAAGCATGGCCTTAGAATCACCATTAGCACCAGTTCCATCTTCAGGGAGATACTGATCCACAGTCAAACTCACAAGAGATAACAGCCTGACAGCAAAAAAGTGTTTCCTGCTGTATGCAGTCAGCAGGGAGTTTGTTTTGCAGGCTGCGTCCTGTTGTGGGGAGTGAGAGAGTGTGTGCATGTGTGTGTGTGTGTGTGTGTGTGTGTGTGTGTGTGTGTGTGTGTGTGTGTGTGTGTGTGTGTGTTGGTGTGTCAGGGCTGACACAATGAAGGTCTTGGTCCATGCTATATGCAAACCCAAAGAAGATTTGCTCTAAGCAGACACCTCATAGTAAACAGTGATTAAAGGGAACAAGTGCCAAATGTGCCCTTGGTTGCTTAATAAGTAGCAAACTTATATCAACCTTTCTTTATGCTGACAAAAAATTTGTTGTAGAAATAGTTATAAAATAAATGCTGAAACCAGTATAAAAGGATAGTGTAAAACAGTCTCAAGGCTTATTCAATTTTAAAAGTGTACAACTCCTTACTATGGTTTCTGATACAGTCTGTGCTTGTTTTCAGCTCAACTGAAGTGAGGGAAAACTGTAGAGAGGAAAAGATGGGAAATGCCAATGACATGTGGGTGAAGTGTTGCTAATCATTTTGGTAAACACGTCTTCTTTTAGGAGTATAATCTTCATTGCTTCATTTCTGCTGGGCAAATCCAGCCTAGTTAAACTTTGCAACCAAAATTTAGAAAATTACCATAAACGGAAGGGCTACTGATGTGGAGGATCTACCAGAGTCAAATCGTGGGAAAATGAGCCTCATCATATAGTCTTAAGCCTGTAGAGGTAAGTGAATGTGTCACATTGCCACCTAACACAGCAGTGACAGCGTGTCAAGGAGATGAGGGTGGGACCGCCAACACCAAAAAGGAGCATGCATGAAGGTTCCCTTCTCAAACACCTTGAGGAAATCAGACATTAAAAACCTCAGTGGACACCTTCCCCTTGTTCAAGGATTTGCAGCATTCTTTGCAGAAGCAAGGCCAGGACAATAGCAGGCATTTTTTTGCCTTTTGCTGCACAGCATCAGCAGACCCATCGACTTCTCCACGACACGTTCCCACTCTGTGGCACACTTTGCTTCACATTACAGACCTGCCTACACAGCTTACAGACTAGATAACACTGACAGACTGGAGACTTGATCCAAAGGGAAAGGCTAATTTCTGGCCTTAACACAATGCACGCATGAAAACAGTAGTTCACGTTGGACCTGAAAACTGACAGCTTTGAGTATAGAATCTGGAACTTTTGCCAGACATCTGTTGAGGATCAAGTCACCTGTGATTCATGTGCTTGTCACACACATTGAGGTACATCTAGTCACTTCCTACTGAATCTAAATCCTTGACAAAGTCATGTAAAAATAACGTTATTCATAGGAAGCGTTGATTGTCTTCCTGTTGAAAATGAGCCATTATTTCCTTTATGCAAACTGTTATTTTTTCATGTTATTAAAATCCACCATAGTTGCTCTGTGTTACAGTGTCACTCCCCTTAAACATTTCAAGGAAATAAAGAAATGGATAGGTCAGTGGCATTATGTACTAACATGTTCTCTATCATGTTAAACCTCATTTACCTTGAACCTAAACAGGAAACATAAAGAAAGCATGTCTCAGGTGAACTCGCAGATGACTCATGCTAGTCATATATTGACAACAAGAATGTAGAGTAGCTTAGAAATGAAAACTAAATCTTTCTTGCTTGTTGCACTTTGTAAATGGGAAAACCTCTAAGGCTACAGTTGAGATTATCTCACTTTGTACCACCCACACTCAGTGCCTTTTCAAAAAACAGATATTCTGCAACAATGGGGAATCCAAAGGAACCAATGCTTTTCTTTTACCTGGGTAGTGACCTCAACTTTTCACTGAATCTAGACAATTCAAGTTAACAAAAGGAAGCAAGGGAACCTTAATGAATCATAGAATGAAACAGTGAATGTAAAATTACATAAAGGCTAATGTTGAAAATAACAAGTTACAACAGAAGAAGGTACATTCAATGTAAATGTAGAAACAGACATAAGCCCAGAAAATGGCGAATGAAGTGAAGAGATGATCAGGTCAGTTAAGGAACTCGGCAGACAAGCTGCGTGTGCAGCGTGCTGAGCGGAACTTCAGCTCGTGGTAGCACTGGACAAAGCTGTGGTAGATGAAGGTTATAGGGAGTGCCAGAAGCACTATGCCGCTCACCACGCAGAGCCCCCCCAGCACACGCCCGGGCATGGTGATGGGGTACATGTCTCCATAGCCCACTGTGGTCATGGAGATAATAACCCACCAGCAGGCTGCCGGGATGCTGGCGTAATCCTCGTTGCCCATCTCCAAGTCCAGGCCATGCTCCAGCAGCTGAGCCAAGGCGCCAAAGATAGCCATGGCCACGCAGATAAACACCAGTAGCATCACCATCTCACGGTAGCAGCGCTTGAGTGTCAAGCCTAGTGTCTGCAAGCCTAGAAAGTGGCGTGCCAACTTGATGACCCAAAAAATGCGCATCATGCGCAGCACGCGCAGTGTGACACCTGCCCGTTGCAGCTGCGAATTCTCGCCAGTAAGCACAGTCATCAGTACAGAGACGTAGTACGGCGTGATGGCCAGCAAGTCGATGATGTTGAGTGGACGCTTCACAAACTCACACTTGTCCTTTGACACAATGAAGCGGACGATGCACTCGGCAGTGAACCAACCGATGCACACTGCTTCGATGATCCTACAGCCGGGTGGCCAGGGGAGACAGAAGGAGCAGACATTAGAGAGAGAAGCTTAGCACATCACTTGCAGTACTCAACACCTGTTCCCTTTACACTTACTTAAACTACCCACCAGTTCCCGTAACATGGGATACTGACTACAATGGACTACAACTGATGTTGACAATTAGAAACCTTTAATACATGCAGTCCTTTACCCTTTAAGGACCAGACACTTTTATCCAGTATGGTCTTTGCATATTTCCATAATCATACAGACGAGAACGTGTACTTTCACATTCACCATATTAAAAGGTTACTGGGCCTTAAAGAGTTAAAGAGGAAAGCAAACAACTTGTAGCAGCTTGGCACACAGTCATTGTAGGAGTTACATGGTTGTCATAGACTTTGTTTGCATATTGCTTTCATAAGATAATCAAACAGTATGACGACACAACAAGATGAACCCAGGGGGACAAAGGGTATGTGTGACAGGTTGAGCACTGAGCATGTGTGATGGAAATGTAGAAATGTGGTGACACAAGGCTTGGGAGTGGACCTGGGAGCATGGGCGATTCCAGCCAACCATCAAATGCCAGTAAGGTCTTGAGTTAGTTTTCTTCATCACTACTGCAAGGCAAATTTGGCTGTAAAATACTCTTAAGAAGATGAGTGAATGTAGGAAGAAATATGCATTAATACAGGTAGTAGTTTCCTCTGTAAAGGAAATTACCTGCTCGGCTGCCATAGCACTTCTGGTTTAAGGAACTGGCATTTGCGGTTTCATGCTGTCATGCTCGTAAGTGACAAACCTGACCTCTCTGTGGCTCCAGCTTCCCTCTGACCAGCCAGGTCACCAGGTGTTACCTCCCACCTGAACTGTGCCCTCGTGCTGGCATTGACTGGGAGCCATGGTGATACCTAGCCGGCCTGCGCAAACGCGCACAAACACACACATGCACACGCTCAAATCCATCCAATCGAATTATATAATTACGAGCTCCCTGACTTCCTGTGTTCAGTGATGGAAACAGAGACAGAGACACGGTTTAAAACGGACCGAGAGTCAAAATACATGGAAAAGAGACAGTGCTGTGGTTAGAGGAACAAGAACACTGTTGTATGAAATAGAAAACATTAAAAAATATGTGATACAATTAAAATAAAGACACGTGTGATTTGTTTAGCAAATGCATTAGACTGTTTGAGGTTAGATTTATCCAGTTTGTAAATGTGTTCGTGTGTA
Organism: Arapaima gigas; assembly: GCA_900497675.1. Classification (NCBI taxonomy): domain Eukaryota; kingdom Metazoa; phylum Chordata; class Actinopteri; order Osteoglossiformes; family Osteoglossidae; genus Arapaima; species Arapaima gigas. The sequence goes on from UFQX01000139.1 coordinate 459,003, forward strand.
GTAATTTCTTTACTAACTGTTAGATGACAAAGGCCTGCGCATTTTTAACAAGCTACTAAAAATGAAATATATATATCTGTTTTAAATATAAATGATAAAAAGTTATCAAAGTTGTCTGTTGAAAATAACTGTAATACTTAAATACTTTTCCAGGCATCATAAAAAATGTTATATTTGTTATGCTTCATTACATTAATGGCAGGCATACTAAATGTTCACTTGTTAGCATTTAGAAAAAAAACAAATTATTTCAAAACTGACTAATTCTGTCTTCCAGGTTGTGCTGTCTAATAATTAACATAATTTATCTACATAACAGAACCAAAGTAATTGTTCTAATATTTTAAGATATTGGGTTGGTTGTTTTTCCTTTAATGAGACAGATTCATTATCATTTTGCAAGCTGTTATTGCAGAATCAATGTGTCACTTGTGACCTAATTTTAATAAAGTTGCTGGAATAAGGAGATTAACTATGGAGTATCTTGCTACCAAAGTTTACACTAAATATGTTCATTAATTCAAACTTTTTTAACATATAGCAGTGTGTCCTATGTTTACAACATAGCAACACAATGTTATAAAAAAACATTGTGTTGCTATGTTGTTTTTGTGGTTCAATAAGTGTACCATAGTGGACATGACTAAAATCCTTTAACCCCAAATAATGCCAAGTTCACCCTTCCTCTATCTAACACAACAAATAACCAAACCTAGATGGGTAAACCCTATTTCCGTATTCAAACGACCTAAAAATTAAAAAAGTTTAGCACAATATAAGAATCCTGTTATATTTCAACTATTAACCATTTAATTGCAATTATGACTACATTTTTATGGTCTAATATGTTTTATGGTTTAATATGTTTTCATTTTTTCATGACATTACTTACACAATAAAGGGAGAAGTGAAATATTATAATTATGAAAAACAGAAGGAATACAGGGGACAGGGGAATATATGTGCACTGTTTAGAATACCCGCGAAAGAGTCCTTAACGGCACGCGAGGACGGCACTCTCCTATGACGCAAATAACATGTTTCTTTTTTGACAGTTATGTAATTGGATTGTAGATAGAACTTTCCTTTGTATGCTGAAAAGTAAAAGACAAATCAGTTGAAATTTCTGACATAAAACAAGACAACAGAAGCACAGACAGTCCGTAGTGATTTTAATGCACGGGGTCAGGACTGGTCACCACCTGCTATTATTTGTTCATAATATTTGCTATGATAATATTTGTTCATAGTGCTTTCTCTATAGCACTGTGGGTGTTGATATGAAACCATCCAAGCTTGCAAGAGAGGAGGGTCATTATGTCTAAGCTGGATGTTCTGTGCCGCTGATTCAGTGCTGCTTCACTGTGTCTGGAAGCGCCTTTTTGGTAAGTGCGCAACACACGGTGTTCAACACACACACGTCACTGTTGGGAATCTGGCATGTTCTGTGGCAGGCTTTAAAACAAGTCACCTAAAATAAATTTCCTGTAACGCCTGCAGAGATGCTAACTGTGGAAAGCGATTAAAAAAGGTCGTTCACAAGAGTTTTTTGGAGGGTTAGAACTTGTTCGTGTCCTCTGGATAAACAACTACATTTTCGAATCAAACAAGTAAAGGGACAGCAGACAAAGGAGAGGGTTTAATAGATTAATAAAACGTAAATACCCCGATGGATCTTCTAAACTCTCTGTGTACCTGTGCTCCTCCACGCTCTTGTTCTCGGCCGTCTTCCAGTCGGGCAGCGTGCTAGCGCACAGTATCACCATGGACACTATGACAAAAATGACCGACACTGAGGCCAGGATCTGTGCCGCCACGGACGAAGTCGGTTCCTCGAAAGTCCTGCGCATCCTCTCGAGCCACTTGGCGCTGCCTCTGCGGGCGCCGGCCGGGCGCTCCAGCACGTCGTGCCCTCTGAGCTCATCCTCAGTTTTGGTGTCCTCCTCGGAGAAGTACGTGTAAGTGTCGGACATCCTGTCGTCCAGCCGCCGCTGGCAGCAGAACTCCAGGTGCGAGCTCTCCAAGCCCCAATAGATCATCTCATTGTAGAAGGAGAGTTCGCACATCTGCGGCACAAAGCGCAGCTTGCCGTACTTGACATACAGCATGATGAAGCCGAAAGCTTCCGAGTGCCGGTCGAAAAAGAACTCGTTGCGCTCCCGGTCGTAGTCATCGCACACTTCCAGCACTTCTTTCTCGGAGGCGCAGCTGTGCAGCCGGCTTACTCTCCTTAGAGGAAAATCCTTTATCACATCCCTTGGGAAAGTATATTTGGTGCCACCCACATTTAAAATGCATATACTCTTTCCAAACTTCATTTTTCCCACCTGGCTAGGTGTACGAAGAACGGCCTCCGTTTGGCTTCACGCTGAACGAAACGAAGGGGGACTCTCTGCATACGAGCTACGAACAGACATCCTACTTTCCGCGAGTCCGAGTCCGCGTCCACATGCAGGGGTCCGTCAACTTTCCAGGGAAAACGCGCGCGATCTCCCTTGAGGAGTAACGCATGGTCCGCGCGCGCTGCAGGGGTGGGGTCGGGGTTCACCTGACAGGTTCGCTGCTCCCCTCCCACAAATCGAACTGGGTTGTAGGTCCTCGAGCTCCGTCGGTGCGACTCCCGCGGTCCGAAACGGGCTGCTCCGAACAGTGATGTCACCCAGGCAGCGCGCGCCTGTCCGCAACCTGGACACACTCCGGCGCGTGCGGCGACTCTTCTTGCATATGTACCTATTTTTACATGCTATTGAATCGATGATAAGCCTAAACAACGAAGTGAGACCATTTCCCTTTTCAAATTGCACAACGACCTTGGAAAAGAGGCAAATGATAAACGACGAATCGTTATGTATAATTTAAGAAAACAAGGCGGGGTGGTTAAAAACAGGTGGTTGTTAGTATAGCACCCCTCGCGCACCCGCTGCGCCAGTCTGAGCGTACAGTTACTTACGATGAGCTTCTCTGAACGCTTCTGGATGCTCCCGTCAAATCAAAACGAGAAATATTGGTGCGCAGCTGTTGGAAATCCTCATGAATATTAAATTCACATGCGCGCACCTGGGCAAAGATAATCAAAAGTCCTTCGCACAAATTAGATGTTATTTTAGACACCGACAGGAAGAACAAAATGACGCTTTTCAACAAACGGAACAAGTTTGCTTGAGGAATGTTTTATCGGGATCAGAAAGTAGTCACATTTCATACTGGATTTATTTGAGCGCGCGAGTGAGCCATTTCCATTGACACCACGTTATCCAGTTGGGTCATTGATCACTTTCGACCTAGTCGACCTGGATTTACAGGCAGTTGTCAAGCACTTTATATTCAGTCGACACCCCACGCGTTTGCTATGTCCAGTAGATATGCGCGGCTTCCATTTGAAATGTTTTTAGTCTGGAATGACTGAGGCTAAAAGGCCTGTACATAACCGCGACTCCCCAGTACCAACTAAAGCCAGGGGGTCCACAACTATTGCAGTGTTTAATTTCAGTCTCTTTATTACAATTTCCCAACATAGACACAACTGGATTCATTTTCACAATGAACACGACTGCTTTGCTGCCCCACCAGGTCGACGGAGGCTGTGGCACAGGACCAGTGACCATGAAGGACGCACGATACACTCAGCATGTAACAAACGTCATATTTATAAACCCTACGGTCGACTTCACGTAATAAACTACGCAAAGTGCACCTTCTCGGACTTGAATATCAGGGTTCGTCTGTAAATGTCTAAGAAAATACTATATAGGACATAATACAGAACATATACAGGACATATATATACACAGACACGCGCGCGCGCGGTATTCTTTCTTAGGTCGTGGGCTTATGGACTTCAAAAAGTGGGTATCAATTACCAAGTAAAAAAGGTTATTATTAACATTTATCCATTTATCTCATGCTTTTCTCGAAAGCGACTTACACTTATTTACCTATTTATACAGCTGGGTAGTTTTTAGTTATTATTATTATTATTATTAACAACAACAATAATAATTAATACATTTCATTCCGGAATGTTTTGTTGCAGCAAACACAGGATCGAGTTACGACTGGAACAGATACAATAATTTAACAAAACGAATGCTGAAAAAATGCTTGAACAGTAGCTTAAGGGCAAAGCTGAGGTTATTACTAAGGCGCTGTGAGCAAATCGCAGTAAACCCCATGTGTGTGTCTGTCATAAGTAGGGAGCGCAGAGAACCCAGAGAGGCAAGAGATCCGTCTGACGACAGCGCACAGCACGAGGTGTTGTTTCCCAGCGTGACCGCGGTGAGCGCGCCTGCGTCCCGCGCGCTCCCCTCCCCTCCCGCTGTCGATCCCTCCACCCCCACCAGGAAACACGCTATCTTATTTGAAGCCTTTTCTGCGTATTGTACTGTGAATGCTGGGAGGGGGGTGCTTTAAATTTCTCCCGTACTACTCCAGACTCAGCCCCCCAAAACGATATTTAACTTAAGGCTGGTTTTTAAAAGTACCGGGCACCAGCATACAAGCACGCCAGTTATTTATTTGCACATTTCGCAGTTTATGCTTTGTCTTTATTTTTTTACACCCCAGGAGGAGGGCAGAAATGGCGGCCAACATGTACCGGGTCGGAGGTATGTCAGTCCAGGTTTCTGAGCACGCAGCGTGCCCACGATATGGCGGAGATGTAAAATCGTATTTTCAGTAATGTCTGTTTGCGAAACATTAAACATTGCAAATGGCTATGCGAGTTATTGTGGTAATGTTTTAAACGGGTTGGCATTAATTTAGGCTTCGGGCCTTCAGACACCCCAGAAGGGAGCTAATTAGCTAACAGGCTAACGCAGGCTGTGCATCCAAAATATCATCCTTCACGCAGATTATTTCAGCATGGCTTTTATTTGTTTTTCAAAACGAATCGAGCACTTTTCCTTGGTCCACATGAGCAAGTTGCCCTTTGTGTGGAGTGTGTCTTTCGATGGTTCTGGTCCGGAGCTCCATGCTTTTGTTCGCCGTGTGAGAGCACGTCGGCCACAGTTGGACACCAGTGCCCCGCACGCAGAACACTTTTTCAGACCGTCCCGATTAATTACATTACCGGTTATTTATTAAAGTAACACAAATCCAGCGGCGGTATTCGGAAGGGACGTCAGAAGAACCAACAATGCCGCCTTACCTGTTGGAGAAACGCGTTGAGTTAGATGTAAATAATGAGATAAATGGTTATCGTAGATGCTTTAAACATGACGGTTATTTATTTAATTTTGCCAGTGAAAATTTATTCTATGTGTTTGATTTTGCACATTTGATGGACGGCCTAAAGTGCGGAGTATTGGAATGTAGTCACGTGACTCTGCTGAGTCCATCCGTCTGCGTGTCACTGATCCCCCCCCCCCCCCCCCCCC